>ONZH01002808.1:0-267950 GCA_900303285.1 Rhinella marina
TGATATCATCACTCTTGAGGTCTGCAGCAGGTGATGACATTACCCTTCTTTGAGGTCTGCAGCAGGTGATGATGTTATCATCTCTGGAGTTCTGCAGCAGATGATGATGTCATCACTCCTTGAGGTCTGCAGCAGGTGATGACATCACCCTTCTTTGAGGTCTGCAGCAGGTGATGACGTTATCATCTCTGGAGTTCTGCAGCAGATGATGATGTCATCGTCTCTTCAGGTGTGCAGCAGGTAATTGTCTCTGGATCTCTGCAGCTGGTAATGACATCATTGTTCCTGTAGTTCTGCAGCAGTTTATGATGTCATCGGTCCTGTAGGTCTGCGGCAGGTGAACCAGTCACTGTTGTCCGGATCTCATTGCAGGTTCTTCTTGGTATGAGAATTATTTCTTGTAGTCGGTGAAATTGTGCGACACAAGAAATGTCATCACAAAGCAAACATACAATGGACACAAACAGCAGTCACAGGACACAAGCCCCGCCTGCTGTGGGACTACACACCCCAGCATGCACAGCACTGGTTATACACTCATACAAAACACAGAAACCAGAAGCACTTGTGGGACTTGTAGTTCACCAGAAGCTTGCAAATCACCGACATTTACAGCTTTGTTAACAATATATTGCACATTATAACAAAGGGCTATTAAGGGATGTTGGGAGTTGTGGTCCAACACTGTGATATTAATGGTCTGAGTTGCTGGGAGTTACTGTCCTACAACATGAGTCATCTGAATGACATGTAGTGAATGCTGAAATTTCTAGTTCCACAAAAAGTTCCGACCACTGTGTCCCAGTGCTAAGAACACATGCTGGTGAACCCATGGAGGTGCATGCTGGAACTTGTAGTCCTGCAGAAGGCTTCTTGTGTTTGACTGGCAGCGAATGAGTTAACGCACAAGGCAGAGTCATGTGACGCGGGGGTGCGTGGAGCATGTGAAACTGCCCCCAGCACTGTTCTCCGAATATCCATCACGGATTATGACTGAAGCTCATCTCCTGTGACTCGCGGGATTACGTCCTGACACGCTCGACACTGTAGAACCGGGGTGAACCGCGACGTCACTTCAGTAGCCAATCAGGACGAGGTGCAGATGGCCTCATTTACCAAAACTATCTTTGTTGCCTGTAGCCTTTGCATCAGTTTTGATAAATCTCACCCGTAGGCCTCATTTACTAATACTGCCCTTGTTGCACATAGCAACCAATCAGAGCTCAGCTTTCAATTAACCAGGGCAATTTAAGAAATGAAAGCTGAGCTCTGATTGGTTGCTATGGGCAACAAGGGCAGTGTTAGTAAATAAGGCCTACGGGGGAGATTTATCAAAACTGGCTTAGTTGCCCATAGCAACTAGAGTCCAACTTTCATTTTCCAAATAAACTCTGAAAAATGAAAGGTGGAGTCTGATCGGTTGCTATGGGCAACTAGGCCGGTTTTAATTTGCACCCATATTGAGAATTCTCCCCAGAAGAAGATGGGGAGAGCAGGTGGAGGCAAATTACCAGGGGAACGTGTCACATTCTCTATTCCCATCCAAAGACAATATGGAAGCAGGGGCCATCCATGCTGCTCAGGAGTCTGGGAAAGCTGGGTGACAACACCTGCAGGAGCTGCAATGGAGGCCCCATTGGGGGTCACCCAGCTGCACCATACAATGCTGTTCCATAATGACAGGTTTGGGTGTTGGGGTGGGGGGGGGTTTACACCCAATGAAATAAGCTTTGGAAAAACATGGCTGGGCTGATCCTCCCTGTCCCCGAGCAGGATGTTGTACTTGGCAGTAGAGAAGAGAGTCTTATATGGAGGAGGATGAGGTGGAGGCATCTCCCGGAGGATCAGACGTGTGAAGCTGACGATGGCTGTGAGGTCGCACACGGCTACTGTCTGGATCCTGCTGGGACTGGAGGAAATGTACACCGAATAACATCCGATCACAGCCGGGGGGCGTGTACAGCGCGGTATATACACTGATCAGCCATAACATTAAAAGTTATGGCTAGTCAGCGGGCATGAGCCCTTATACTACTGAAAGAGGGCACTGCCATTAGGGGGCACCACTGCCATGAAGGTGGGTAAGTATCTGTACAGTGGTTAGGTAGGTGGTATGGATCACATCCACATGATGCCATGACCTAAGATTTCCAGGAGAACATTGTCTGGAGCCTTACACTGCCTCTGCCGGCTTGTCTTCTTCTCACAGTGCACCTCCATGGAAATGACGCACACAAACCTGGCTGTCCACGTATTGTAACCTGATTCATCAGACCAGGCCGTCTTCTTCCTACAGTGTACCTGGTGCCATCTCCTCCCCAGGTAAGTGACTCACATATACCCAGCCATCCACATGATGTAACCTGATGCATCAGCCCAGGCTGCCTTCTTCTCATAGTGCACCTGGTGCCATCTCCTCCACAGGTAAGTGACACACACGCACCTGGCCATCCGAATGATGTAACCTGATGCATCAGACCAGGCCACCTTCTTCACATAGTGCACCTGGTGCTATTTCCTCCCCAGGTAAGTGACGCAAATGAACTTGGCTGTGCACGTGAAGTAACCTGATTCATCAGACCTGGCCACTTTCCTCCCATAGTGCAGCTGGTGCCATCTCCTCCCCAGGTAAATCTACACGATTCATTGGACCAAGCCACTGGTCTGTAGGTTGTTTTGATGGTGGGTGGCATGGACGCTCTGATTGGTCTGCAGCTGCGCCACCCCATACACCACAAGCTGTGATGACCTGTGTCTCCTGACACCTTTCTATCAATGCCAGCAGTAAGGTTGTCAGCTAGCCTTCACTCCCCACACATCAAGGAGACTTGGGCACCCATGACCCTGTCACTGGCTGTCCTTCCTTGGACCACTTATGGTAGGTACTGACCACTCCATCCCGGACACACCCCACAAGACTCAGTCGTCTATACGCTTTGACCCTTGTCTCGGTCCCTCAGATCCTCACGCTTGCCCATTTTTCCTGCTTCCACCACATCAACCTCAAGACCTGGTTGACGTCACAGATCGGTACAGAGATGTACGGATGTCATGTCTACATTAAACACTCACTCGGATACGGAGTGTGTGGCGGCGTGCTCGTGGTAGCGGTACAGCAGGAGGCATTCATCTAGACGATGGACCCCGCCTCCTTTCCGAAGGTGATCGTAGAAGAAGAGCAGATCTTCCGGGGTCCCCTGAAAACAAGACAAAGAACAAGTCACCCCGTCTGGCAGAATCGTCAAGTAGAGAGTGCTAACCACTAATGATGGGAAGATCCGCTTATTACCATCTACAACTTTTTTCACAAGTTTTGGCCAACTATTCAATAACTTAAAAATCGGCTTCATCGCCAAACTGGAAATTCAGGAAGAAAAATCCGGCTCCTTAAGACAATGTGAGGGTATAAGACGACCGTGGGCGCGCTCTGAACGCCAGGCGTCTCGTGTGGGAACCTCCTGTGTCAGTTTGTAAACGGTTTCTACAAACCTGATCCTGAGATCTTTCTCTACCGTCTCTGATAAACAGTCAAGTTACATTTCCTCGCTCTGGTGCCAAGAAAATAACAGCCCCCCCCCGTCTTGTGTCCCACTAATTCCAGGAAGAGGGGGGGTAACCACATCAGTAGCCAGAGGATGGGTGGGATCCAGCTGCTGGGATACCCCCGCATCATTCCCATACACGTTCACTACTCCGGACTATCCCAACAGGGTCATGCAGGGACTGGACTGTACCACTGGCATATACCAGGGCAGACGTGCCTTTAAGGAGTCTCCTATGGGAGATGTAACGCTGGCCGTGCTGGTAGTCACCCAACTTTCCCAGAAGTGAAGACAATTCTGGAATTATCAAAAAAAAAAAAAAAAGGAACTGCCCTTTAACCAGTCTAGCTGTCTGAGAGGACACATCCCCCATTGCAGGCAGAGACGTGGCGGCATGTGCCGGGCTGACCCCTCGCACCCTGCGCGCCGTTTCCCAGGCTGTGTTACGGGGACCCTGTTATTCCTGGCCGACTGACAGACCGTCCTTATCACATCAGGGCGAGAGAATGGGACAGCGTACAAAGCTGAGGGACAACAGGGCTCCGGGTCAGGACCGCAATCGGCCCTCAACGACTTCCTCTCCTTATATAGAGATATCTAGACGCCGATACGCCATATCCTAACACGTCTGCCATCGCTAAGAGAAAGGGGGCATCTTAACCAACCCTCCTCCAAGACCTTAAAGTGCAGTTCTAGTTGGAACCCATATTGACATCAACGGTTCAAGAATCTTCCCTTAGTTACGCTGTGAAGAAATTTTATTCAAAAAGTTTTTCTAAAGCCTTTTATTATCAGTCCAAATATGACTCCCCGCGGTGGAGCGCAGATCTGATCGCCTCTTCCCCTGGGAGGAGCTTTCTCCTGTGTTCTTTGTCGCCCTCTACTGCTTTCTCTATGAACTGCCACGAGAAAACCAAATATGAACAATCTGTAAGAGTCAGGTCTTACCTGCCATCTTCAACGAACTGACCCACGTGGCAGAACCATTCTCTGGAGCAGAACCAGGTGGGCATGATGACGGTGGGTCCATGTGAGGTGAACACCTGTGGGGAACACAAGGAAGATCTAGAACGTTCTGATATTTATCACCATTTTACAAGAGCCATTACTAGGACTTTAAGAAAGTTGGGTGACAATGCTTGAGGAAACTCCTGGCTATGGGAAAGCTGGGTGACTACTGGACCGCATTCTCCTCCAGAATGGGTTGTCACCTAGCTTTTCCAGATTCCTGGATGGCAGGTGTCCCCACTGCGATACAGATCTGCTGCCCAGGACTCTGGGAAAGCTGGGTGAGCGCCCCCATGGTCCTGTCAATCTCCCAAGCCTGCCATGGAGGCATCCGGGCGCGGGGGTTGAGGATGCAGGTGGGCGTGTCAGGTGTGCGCTGACCTGCACCCTCTCCATTCATCCAGAGGCACAGCGTGGGAAAAGCTGCCCCAACGTCAAGAAGCTTCTCCCAGCCTGAGAAATGTCCCGTCACTGCCGAAACGCGTCAAATATTGAACCTGTGTGTGGAATGTGCAAACAGAGTGTAAGAGTAGTAGTATGGTGACAGGACGATGTGGGAAAACGGCCATGAGAACATCCACCACTGATGAGCGGCGGCTTGTGAAAACCAGGGGGGTCATGCACTGGACGTGATCTCAGCACAGGCTGGCGCGTTTCACGGTGGAACCAGAGGAACTGGTACATTTCATCAGTTTAGCTGAAGGTGTTCATTGGGCCAAAGGCTTAAATGGGAGTACAGGCATAGCTGGCATGTTACATGGGGTACAGGCATAGCTGGCATGTTACATGGGGTACAGGCATAGCTGGCATGTTACATGGAATACAGGCATAGCTGGCATGTTACATGGGGTACAGGCATAGCTGGCATGTTACATGGGGTACAGGCATAGCTGGGCATGTTACATGGGTACAGCATAGCTGGCATGTTACATGGAGAACAGGCATAGCTGGCATGTTACATGGGTAACAGGCATAGCTGGCATGTACATGGACTACAGCATAGCTGGCATGTTACATGGGGTACAGGCGTAGCTGGCATGTTACATGGGGTACAGGCATAGCTGGCATGTTACATGGAGAACAGGCATAGCTGGCATGTTACATGGGGTACAGGCATAGCTGGCATGTTACATGGAGTACAGGCATAGCTGGCATGTTACATGGAGTACAGGCATAGCTGGCATGTTACATGGAGAACAGGCATAGCTGCATGTTACATGGGGTACAGGCATAGCTGGCATGTTACATGGACTACAGGCATAGCTGGCATGTTACATAGGGTACAGGCATAGCTGGCATGTTACATGGGGTAGCAGGCATAGCTGGCATGTTACATGGGGTACAGGCGTAGCTGGCATGTTACATGGAGAACAGGCATAGCTGGCATGTTACATGGAGTACAGGCATAGCTGGCATGTTACATGGGGTACAGGCATAGCTGGCATGTTACATGGGGTACAGGCATAGCTGGCATGTTTACATGGGGTACAGGCATAGCTGGCATGTTACATGGGGTACAGGCGTGGCTGGCATGTTTACATGGGTACAGGCATAGCTAGCATGTTACATGGGGTACAGGCATAGCTGGCATGTTACATGGAGTACAGGCGTAGCTGGCATGTTACATGGAGAACAGGCGTAGCTGGCATGTTACATGGGGTACAGGCATAGCTGGCATGTTACATGGGGGTACAGGAGTAGCTGGCATGTTACTGGGGTACAGGCATAGCTGGCATGTTACATGGGGTACAGGCATAGCTGGCCATGTTACATGGGGTACAGGCGTGGCTGGCATGTTACATGGAGTACAGGCATAGCTGGCATGTTACATGGGGTACAGGCATAGCTGGCATGTTACATGGGGTACAGGAGTAGCTGGCATGTTACATGGGGTACAGGCATAGCTGGCATGTTACATGGGGTCAGGCATAGCTAGCATGTTACATGGGGTACAGGCATAGCTAGCATGTTTACATGGGGTACAGGCCATAGCTGCATGTTACATGGGGTACAGGCATAGCTGGCATGTACATGGAGTACAGGCGTACTGGCATGTTACATGGAGAACAGGCGTAGCTGGCATGTTACATGGGGTACAGGCATAGCTGGCATGTTACATGGGGTACAGGAGTAGCTGGCATGTTACATGGGGTACAGGCATAGCTGGCATGTTACATGGGGTACAGGCATAAGCTGGCATGTTACATGGGGGTACAGGCGTGGCTGGCATGTTACATGGAGTACAAGGCATAGCTGGCATGTTACATGGGGTACAGGCATAGCTGGCATGTTACATGGGGTACAGGCGTGGCTGGCATGTTACATGGGGTACAGGCATAGCTGGCATGTTACATGGGGTACAGGCATAGCTGGCATGTTACATGGGGTACAGGAGTAGCTGGCATGTTACATGGGGTACAGGCATAGCTGGCATGTTACAATGGGTACAGGCATAGCTAGCATGTTACATGGGGTACAGGCATAGCTAGCATGTTACATGGGACAGGCCATGCTGGCATGTTACATGGGTACAGGCATAGCTGGCATGTTACATGGGGTACAGGCATAGCTAGCATGTTACATGGGGTACAGGCATAGCTTAGCATGTTACATGGGGTACAGGCTTAGCTGGCATGTTACATGGGGTACAGGCGTAGCTGGCATGTTACATGGGGTACAGGCATAGCTGGCATATTACATGGGGTACAGGCATAGCTGGCATGTTACATGGGGTACAGGCGTTGGCTGGCATGTTACATGGGGTACAGGCATAGCTGGCATGTTACATGGGGTACAGGCATAGCTGCGTGTTTACATGGGGTACAGGCATAGCTGGCATGTTACATGGGGTACAGGCGTGGCTGGCATGTTACATGGGGTACAGGCGTGGCTACCCATGGAGCTTCCATATGACTTTCCCCAGGTTGATGACATGTACATTTCCTCCACAGAGGTACAAGTCTATGGAGTATAAGCCTCATCATCCATCACACTGAGGAAGCAGTGGTAGTAGTGAGTAAATATTGAGGGACGATGGTGGAATTTCATTGGGAGCGGTGTGTAAACTGTTCTGTGTACACGTGTGACCCGCCGCCCCATGTGCTCATGTACCTGACCCCGATCGCTCCCTGGCGGGGTTAACCCTTCCTATACATGATCGTCTCTCCCCTAGGGAGGCCAACCAGCTTTCCAGGAGTCTTGAACATTATATTGGGGATAAGCCTGCCATTCAGGAGTCGGGAAAGCTGGGTGACGAGCTGTGGAGGCGTGTACCCAGCTTTCCCAGAAGCAGAACACGATAAGGTGATTTATAAACATTTATGTGACATTTAACGGCGGTGATAAAAATATGTGAAAAAACCGGAATAAAAGCTCAAGACGAGACTTGTCGCCCGGGCGGCAGGTTCCCCGTCACTAATCCGCCTGCGCACTAATCCTCTGCAGTCATTCGCCATTCTCCCCGGAGATTATCCCACACGTTCAGGAGCTTCGCCATCCTGCTGGGACTTGCTGCGTACAGGAGACCAGAGGCTGACACTTCATCATCACACCTGTATACCGCCGACCTGTCAGCCCCGCTCCACCTGTACCGCTAGCGGAACCGACCAAGGAAATAGTGCGCCAATTATTATTACCGTCATGTACTGTCATCACGCTCCTGAAATCCTCTGTGCTGCTGGGAGGACCCTGCTCCTTCCACTATCTAACTCTCAGCCTGTGACCTTCATAAGATCAGCACATTCCTCTCCTGAAATCCTCTGTGCTGCTGGGAGGACCCTGCTCCTTCCACTATGTAACTCTCAGCCTGTGACCTCCACAAGATCAGCACAATCCTCTCCTAAAATCCTCTGTGCTGCTGGGAGGACCCTGCTCCTTCCACTATGTAACTCAGCCTGTGACCTCCATAAGATAACCACATTCATCTCCTGAAATGCTCTGTGCTGCTGTAATTATACCGGTGACCCGGATGGCGACTGTCCTGGGTTATGGGTACGAGTACAATGGATGCACATTGTTGCAGCATATGAAACGCGTTACACGCCGTTTCCAGCCTCTCCTGACGTGTCGTATGTTTGCGGTGCCAAAGTTCCCCCTTCCTCCCCGGATCTGGCGTCCTTATCAGCGACTGCGCTGATTTCATTGACAGAAAGCCTATATTATTCCAGCTGGGAGAGGAGGGGGCGTCCCCCATACCGCACCGGGGGGTTACAGCGCTGGCGCGTTACCAGTGTGTGGGCTAATCAGATCCATTTCAACCTTCTCGTATGGGAAAGTCTGCTTTTTTTGTCATGATCTCTGCTTGCTGTCAGTGAAAGGGAGCAGGCCTATAGTCATCAAGAGGCAGAACACCCTGTTTCACAGCTGAGGATCTGCTACAATGGATCTGCGCTGACACATTGTAACGAACGCTCAGCGCAGGAGACGTGTCTTTATCCCATGCATTTTACCTGCGCTGACACATTGTAACGATCTCTCAGCGCAGGAGACGTGTCTTTATCCCATACATTTTATCTGCGCTGACACATTGTAACGATTGCTCAGCGCAGGAGACGTATCTTTATCCCATACATTTACCTGCGCTGACACATTGGAACGATGGCTCAGCGCAGGAGACATCTCTTTATCCCATACAATTTAACGTGCGCTGACACATTGTAACGATCGCTCGGCGCAGGAGACGTATCTTTATCCCATGCATTTTACCTGCGCTGACACATTGTAACGATCGCTCGGCGCAGGAGACGTATCTTTATCCCATGCATTTTACCTGCGCTGACACATTGTAACGATCGCTCAGCGCAGGAGACGTGTCTTTATCCCATACATTTTACCTGCGCTGACACATTGTAACGATCTCTTCAGAGCAGGAGACGTGTCTTTAATCCCATGCATTTTACCTGCGCTGACACATTGTAACGATTGCTCAGCGCAGGAGACGTATCTTTATCCCATACATTTACCTGCCGCTGACACATTGGAACGATGGCTCAGCGCAGGAGACATCTCTTTATCCCATACAATTTAACGTGCGCTGACACATTGTAACGATCTCTCAGAGCAGGAGACGTATCTTTATCCCATACATTTACCTGCGCTGACACATTGGAACGATGGCTCAGTGCAGGGAGACATCTCTTTATCCCATACAATTTAACGTTGCGCTGACACATTGTAACGATCGCTCGGGCGCAGGAGACGTGTCTTTATCCCATACATTTTACCTGCGCTGACACATTGTAACGATCACGTCAGCGCAGGAGACGTGTCTTTATCCCATACATTTTACCTGCGTTGACACATTGTAACGATCGCTCAGCGCAGGAGACATGTCTTTATTCCATGCATTTTACGTGCGCTCAGCTCTGGATATAACTGGACTGTGAACAAGCTTAAAGGGGTTCTCCGGGAATTAAGAAAATGAAAATACTTAAATATTACTTTATAATAAATATATTCCCAAATACCTTTCATTAGTTATAATGGCTCGTTTTGTCTGGGGAGCAATCATAAGGGGAAACAAAATGGCCGCCGTCCCATTAGTTCACACAAAACCTGTCCTAATCACACAGGAGGACAAGTTACTTCACAACACTGAGGTAAAGAGCTGCCTCATCCTCCTCTCTACTTGTCAGGGATTATGATTCTGAATACAGATGATAAGATCTTTAGTTGAATCTCTGTAGGAATAGAGTTCATGAGCAGATGTGACTAATGAGCAGCAGCTCTTGTATGCAGTCTCCATTACCACAGTCTGTCCTGTCCGTCCTCTCTCTACTTCATGTCTCCTCACGAACTCCATTCCCACAGAGATTCAGCTAAATATCATATTAAACTGTGTTCAGGATCATAATCCCTGACGAGCAGAGCAAGAGAGGAGGATGAGGCCACTCTTTACCTCAGTGTTGTGAAGTAACTTGTCCTCCTGTGTGATTAGGACAGGTTCTGTACTAATAGGACGGCGGCCATTTTGTTTCTCCTAATGATTGCGAGGAGGATGAGGCCACTCTTTACCTCAGTGTTGTGAAGTAACTTGTCCTCCTGTGTGATTAGGACAGGTTCTGTACTAATAGGACGGTGGCCATTTTGTTTCTCCTAATGATTGCGAGGAGGATGAGGCCACTCTTTACCTCAGTGTTGTGAAGTAACTGGTCCTCCTGTGTGATTAGGACAGGTTCTGTACTAATAGGACGGCGGCCATTTTGTTTCTCCTAATGATTGCTCCACAGACAAAACGAGCCATTATAACTAATGAAAGGTATTTGGGAATATATTTGTAATAAAGTAATATTTGAGTATTTTCATTTTCTTAATTCCCGGAGAACCCCTTTAAATCAGGGCGGGTTACCAGTAATGCTTGCATTCACTGACAGCAAGCAGAGATCTGGCCAATCAGGATTCACAGTTTCTGTAAGCCCCCTGCTTATACATGGAGTTTAATTAGGTGGGGACCCCGACGGTTTTCCTAGGGGCCCCTCCTCCCTCCTGCTCCTGGCATGGTCTCAGGACTCTGGGGCTTCCAGGGACTTTTTGGAAAGTCCTGCAGGTGAAGGAGCGGGAGTCTCCTCGGATAAGGGGCCGCCCGGACTACTTTTCCCACAGAGCTGGATTTTGGGGGGGTGTTGAAGCTTCCCAGCCTGAGGGAGCTGTGAGATTAACCCCGCCAGTGCCTTCCCCTCCTCCGCAGTTCCCTGAGCTGGAAGCGTAGGTGGGAAAGGATCCCGCGATTAACCCTTACACCGCTGCTGGGGAAACGCCACTCTTAAAGGGGCAGAAGGAAAATCCTCAAGGCAGCCCATAAGGGTTGTCACCCGACATCTGAACCTGCATCCTCATGTCAAGTTCCTTCTTCCCGACTTCTTGCTCTGCCTATGTGTCAGTCTGCACTGCAGTTCTGTCATTCTATTCATGAAGCAGGAACACCCAGGAGTTGTCTATAAAGGACGACTTACCTGCTCAAGCCCCTTACAGAGCGGCTGTTCTTCCTCTTCAAGGCTTTAGAAAACCGCCGTATTTTCTCCTTATAACCGGCGAGAGACATTCTAATAAAAGTGCCGCCATATACCGTGGCCTTGCCCGGTGACTGCACAGAAGCTGGAGGATTAATGTTAATACCTCAAGTATTCATTAACGCACTCGATAAAAGAGGAGCCCAAAGTACAAAGTTCTCCGATCACGCAGGGGAACCACCTCGGGCACAAAAATAAACGTACACCGGCCCTTTAAATGTGACCGCCACATCAGGAGCCTCCGCTGCGATCATCACATACGGATCTGATTTTGTACCTTTTACTTTAACCAATTATTTTTTTAATTTGTGGAAATATTCTGGTGTTACGAAGCAGGCATCTTCACAGTGATGGGGCCCCTAGGTGGCGCTAAGCACCTTTGGCTTCACCACCAGAGGGACCCGATGATTTGTGGGTCATTTTTGGGTTCTTCAATACCGGCTCTGATTTTCGGGCACCCAGACAGTCGCGCAGTGACCCCCTCCCAGTGACAGGGACTGATAAGAGGTATCTGTGACCTCAGCCCCCTAGTCACCGCTCGTCAGTCTATACACAGACAGATAGGACCGGGGCGGGTAAATATTTGGAGCCCATCGATCACTGAGGGTCATTCAATCCTAATCTGTGCAAACGTGACATCTGACATGAGGGTCATCGAGGAGGCGTCCTCATCACATCAGCGAAAGTCAGGACCAACTACTCTGTGTCCAAATTATTATAGAAAAACTGCAAGTAATTCACCTGTGTAACAGAGCTAAGATAGATAGACAGAGCGATAGATAGATAGATAGATAGATAGATAGATAGATAGATAGATAGATAGATAAATAGATAGATATGAGATAGATAGATAGAAGATAGATAGATAGATATGAGATAGACAGACGGATAGATAGACACACGTAGTTATGAGTGTATGCATGTCTGTATGTCCGCTAAAGGAATCCGCACCATCGCATTTACAATCACGAAATTTGGCACACAGATACATCAGGTGTCCGGGAAGGTTTTAGGCCGGGTCTCAGCTCTCTAGGACGCACTGTTCCTGAGATATTCCCAAAAAATGCAAATATGGCACATCACATGACCAGCATTAGCCAATAGAAGCCTGCAGGTCTTTCTCCTCATATCCCAACTGCCATAAACACGGTCACATGACCCTTATTAGCCAATAGAAGCTCGCAGGTCTTTAGACTCCACATACACACAGTTTTAGACCAGGTTTCCATAACAGCCCAGCCATTTTTATTTACTGCTGTAGGTCAGCTTTAAAGGGGCAGGGCGCTGTGGAGGTCACCGTTAAGGGGAAGGTCCGCTATGGAGGTCAGTGTAGGGCAGATTGCTGTAGAGGCCACTGTTAAGGGGTGTTGTGGAAATCACTGTTAAGGAGATGGGGTACTGTGGAGGTCACTAATAAAGAGGCGGCTGCTGTGGAGGTCACTGTCAAAGGGGCGGACCACTGTGGAGGTCACTGTTAAGGGGGTGGGACGCTGTGGAGGTCACTGTTAAAGAGGCGGGTGCTGTGGAGGTCTCTTTTAAGGGGGCAGGAAAAGGTGGAGGTCACAGTTAAGGGTACGGTCTGCTATGGAGGTCAGTGTTAAGGAGCCAGGTGCTGTAGAGGTCAATGTAAAGGGGGCGGGGTGTTGTGGAGGTCACATTTTAAAGGGGACAGAGGTCTGTGGAGGTCATCGTTAAGGGGGGGGGTTAATTGTCGAAATCACTGTTAACGAGACCGGGGTACTGGGCCGGCTGTTGTGGAGGTCACTGTTAAAGGGGTGGGGCGCGTGAAGGTTACTGTTAAGGGGGTAAGGGACTGTGGAGGTCACTATTAAAGGGGGCAGCTGCTGTAGAGGTCACTCTTAAGGGGCGGGTTATTGTGGAAATTACTGTTAAGGAGACGGGGTACTGTGGAGATCACTAATAAAGGGACGGCCTCTGTGGAAGTCACTGTTAAAGGGGAGGCGCTGTGGAGGTCACTGTTAAAGGGGGCGCACTGTGGAGGTCACTGTTAATGGAGGAGGGGACTGTGGAGGCCACTATTAAAGGGGCAGCGGGGTACTGTGAGGTCACTGTTAAGGGAGCGGGTTACAGTGGAGGTCAGTGTTAAGGGAGTGAGGTACTGTGGCAGTCACTGTTAAAGGGGCAGTCGCTGTGGAGGTCTCTGTTAAGGGGGTCAGGAATGGTGGAGGTCACAGTTAAGGGGACTATAACCTATGATTAGTGTTAAGGAGTGGGTGCTTTAGAGGTCACTGTTAAGGGGACGGGCCCCTGTGGAGGTCACTGTTAAGGCGGTGGGGTTAAAGGGGCAGGCTGATGTAAAGCTCAAAGTTAAGGCGGTGGGCTGCTGTGGAGGTCCCATTTTAAGGAGATGGGGCACTGTGGGGGGATCAGTGTTAAGGGGTAAGGGGCTGAGGAGGTCACTGTTAAGGAGGTGGAGTGCTGTGGAGATCACTGTTAAGGGTGCTGGGTGCTGTAGATGTCACTGTCATGAGGGGTACTTGTCAATATCTTTTAAAGACACACACAAACATTAAATAAAATAGATAAAATAGAAATATACCTGTGCGAAGCCGGGTCCTTCTGCTAGTAGATAAATAGATATTAGATAGATATTTCAGGTCAATGTAGGATTCAGCAATATTATACTTTTACACTAGTGGTGATATGGCAGGGGACATCCTGCTGGATCTCTGTGCGTTCCGGCATTGCCGGAGGTTTGTAAGGCTCCGTACGGCCCCATTCACTCTAATAGGGACCGGCGGAAATCCAGACACATTCTGGAAAATATGCTGAGAATCGTCCGGAAGAAAACTGCTGCGTGCGCATCCTGCCGGAGATCTAATACTAGTGCAACAAGTCGTATTAAAAGCCCTGGGCAGATGGGTGGGGGGCGCATGGAGGAAATGGAGGCACCCACTCCCCCAAATGTACAAGGCGAAAAACAAAGTCACACCAGCAAACAAGGACTACAAGTAGCAGCACATTGCTCTATGCGCAGATCTGCTGTACAGGGGACATGTGGGGCATGGAGTGGACTCTGCAGCAGAAAGTTCTGTGCCCACTTCAGGATACACAGTAACTCAAATGATGTGCTCAAATGATGGTCACCCAGACAGGAAGTGGAATGGTTCCTAGGCAACTTGAATTTCTATATCCTGGGCCTGTAAGCGTCTGCAGCGGGGTTGGATCTGAGGCCAGTCATGTGCTGACATCTCTCCGCACATCTACCATCATTACAGTATCTTATAGAACGTGTGTGGCCTCCTTGGTTTAAGATTTCTCCAAAAACTCACAGGACCGGTCCGTCTGGATTAAGATTATTCAGTGCGATGAATCAACGTTCACTGGAAGGCTTTGAAGATCAGGTGAGGAGCTCGGAGGTGACAGCTCAGCATCGGCTCATAGATAAAACCTCCTGAGCGCGGAAGTTTCTAATGTCCAGATATAGAATGACCATGAGACCAGAACTAAGACCGGTCAGGAGAGGGTCAGCAACAGAAGGAGGGAAACACTGACCATAGACAGATTAGATAGATAGATAGATAGATAGAAAGATAGATGTTAGATATATAAATATGAGAGAGATAGATAGATATGAGATAGATAGATAATAGATAAATAGATAGATAGATAGATAGATAGATAGATAGATAGATAGATGAAGAGATAATAGGTGATTGATAGATAGATAGATAGATAGATAGATAGATAGATAGATATGAGATAGATAAATAGATGTGAGATATATAAATATGAGAGAGAGATAGAAGATAACTAAATATGAGATAGACAGGAGATAGATAGATAGATAGATAGATAGATAGATAGATAGATAGATAGATAGATATATGAGAGAGAGAAGATAGATATGAGATAGATAGATATGAGAGACAGATACAGTAGATAGATACATACATAGATATGAGAGAGAGAGATAGAAGATAGATATATAGATAGATAGATAGATAGATAGATAGGAGATAGATATGAGATAGATAGATATGAGATAGATAGATAGATAGATAGATAGATAGATGAGATAGATAGATAGATAGATAGATAGATATGAGATGGTCTCTCTCACCAGTGTGGTCAGTCATGGTCAGCAGTGTGACCCCCGCCCTACAACCACAGTCAGCACTATAAATATTACATATATTAAGTTTCCAGCCCAACACTGAAAGCCACAGCATCCGGCTGATCTCCTGTCATAAAACCCCAGCTGCAGCCACCCATCCACACCACTGCCGTCCCCACAATCAATACCCTCACACTCTGCGTAAACGACTCTAGGGTCATTTCAGCTGCAGCCACCCATCCACACCTCCCCCACTGCCCCTACTATGAATACCCACATACTCTGCGTATACAACTGTACTCAATTCAGCTGCAGCCACCCATTCCACACCACTGCGCCCCCACTATGAATACCCTCTAAGTACATAACTGTACGGTCATTTAAGCTGCAGCCACCCATCCACACCACCACCGCCCCCACTATGTATACCCTCACACTCTGAGCACACGACTGTAGTCATTTCAGTTGCAGCCACCCATCCAGACCACCGCCCCCACTATCAATGCCCTCACTCTCTCCGTACATGACTGTAGGGTCATTTCAGCTGTGGCCACCCATCCACACCACCGCCACCCCCACTATGTATACCCTCACACTCTGAGTACTCAACAGTAGTCATTTCAGCTGTGGCCACCCATCCACACCACCGCCACCCCCACTATGTATACCCTCACACTCTGAGTACTAACAGTACTCATTTCAACTGTGGCCACCCATCCACACCACCGCCCCCACTATCAATGCCCTCACTCTCTCCGTACACCACTGTAGGGTCATTTCAGCTGCAGCCACCCATCCAAACCACCGCCGCCCCCACTATGTATACCCTCACACTCTGATTACAGCCTAGATACTTTCTACACTGATACATTGTATCAAACTGCAGCTGTGTGAGCAGGACACGGTCAGGACAGGGTATCACACAGCTGGAGAATGATGTGACCGTGCCGGGACATCCCACAGGTAGAGTAGCTGTAATCTCCATACACACGGGCAACGCTGAGTAAACATGAGGCCTGCGCCGCTTATCCTTTGTCCTCAGGGTGAGCGTAAGACTTCTGTTACAGTCGGTGTTACATTACTAATTATAGATGAGGGTTACGATGGACGAGCAAGGACAGGCCGTCAGTGACTTCCACTAAGGACAAAGTCCCGAAACGCGTCGTAGCTTCTCTTATGGAGCGTGTTTGTGACCATCCCTGGGAAGATGCTATCCAGGATAAATGCTGAGAGTCCACCACAGAGTCCTGTATGGACAGATTTAGGCCAGACCTTGCTCACAATTGAAGATTTTGCCAGATGGACATGCCAATCGATGACATCATGGATCTCACCACACATATAATCAACATGTTCCAAGCAATGGAGTGTTGAGCGAGAGAAAAAGCAAAGAAATGTGGTGGCAAACGATATCGTAATCAAAAACTTCAGAATAGTCATCAACTGAAGCTTCCTAGTAAGCCATGACCCATGAGAAGCTGTGAAACGCGTGTGGTGACCAACACAAAAACAACCTGGAGAGAGTCGGGAGACATTAGATAGTTCCCCGATCCATCAGAAATTTGCCGGGCTGTGCAAACATTCATCAGACGGGAAGCAGAACGATGAGACTGAAGCTTCTTTGTGACCCATGACTCAGGAGAAGCTGTGAAACGCGTGTAGGAGGCCATAAAAACACAGTAACAAGAAGTGTCGAAGAACATCTTCCATCTGGAGAGTGTAAGGCCACCAATATACATTAGGAGGCTGTCTCCCGAAGGCTTGCTTGGCCGACAGCTATCTTTCTCCCAGTCCTGCATGGCAGAGCATGCAAGTATTGTGAATGGTAAGTGGTAAAAAGAGGCATGAGACCACCATATACATTGGAGGACTGGCCTGTGCTTCCAAAATTGACTGGTTCAATCCAGGGATGTGGAGTCGGAGTTGGTATAAAATAGACCGACTCCACAAATATATAATACATTGGTACAGTTAGTTCAATGCAGTATGTGCTGAATATATTTTCATAAGAATTTGGGAAAATGATGAAATGTCCTATAAATGTCCGTTCTATTCCTGATCTAAGGATCTAGGCTTTTAGTTGAGATGACTGTGTGCTGCTCTTCATGTAGATGCTGAGAAGTGAAGCTGCTCTGCTACAGATCAGAGGGAAAAGGCACTGGGAAGGCAATGGCTGCACTCATCTCAGATCTGCTAGAGAAAACAGGATTACAAAATACATTGGTCAGTCATGAACTACAGACAGTTCAGCAGGTCTCTCACTGCACACAGGTTTCTATGGTAACCTGCAGACCAGGAAGACTGTTATCTGATTGGCTGAGAGCAGGAGTGACCTCACCCCCACGGAATGATGGGACTGAGCTCTGAGTGATTACCTGCAGTAAGCCAAAGGTCCAAGTGTTGTGAGGACTGAGAGGGAGAAAGCTGTGACGCTCTCCGCTGTGATTGGATCGCGGCACAGCCAGGGAGAAGGAGACGCCCATTGAGAAATGCCGGCGTCTCCTCCTCCCTGTACCGATGCTCAGTATTTACATACTGAGCGCGAAAACTACAGGGGGGCACAGCGGAGCGCAGGAGCGCTATTTTAGAAAACTAGGCAGGGTGGCAGCATCAGCGGGGGGTACCCCAGGACACAAGGTATTTATCTCCAGTTATTAAAATCCGTGAAAGGTCCTCTTTAAAGATCACAATCTCCTGCTCTGTTTGAGTAAGTTAATATATGCTAATAACTGCTGGAGACCTGCCCACAGCCTGAGGAGACAGAGTGAGTGCAATCTGGCTGTCAGCCAGCAAGTACTTCTTAGTATATCTAAACTTTCTATAAACTGTGCATAAATCACTTGTCCAGTGCATGTTCTCTCAGTATGCTTCCTCTGAGCTCATGTTTGGAGAGGTTAGCTGCTCTAATGGCTTATATATGCTATACATAGAATATAATGGGGGAAACTGTTTTCTAACATCTCAAATTCAGAAATACAGGAACACACATGTGATAAAGTCCTCTCGGTCTAGAAGCCATTGCCAAGTCTTTGTTATCAGCACTGCTAGTAGTTTCACTTTCTAGACTGTGAAGCAGTATGATGGAAAACATCAAGGGCCTTGTGTATGAAAACTGTCCCATAGAAACCAATCAGAGCTCCCCTTTCATTTCATATGGTGCTCTGGAGAAATGAAAGGAGAGCTCTGATTGGTTGCTATGGGCAACAAAGAAAGTTTTAGGCCTAGACAGCTGTCATACATCAGGCCCTTAGTGAGCTGTACTCAGAGAAGCCTGATACTGAAAATTTAGAGTAAAGATACCTAGTAAAACATATATTACAGACTTTTTTTTTGTCATGACATATCTGTACTATTGATTTATGCAAAGTTTGTTTAAAGTTATTGCTTAAACATGGGCCATGTATGAGGGAGTAGTAGTGGGAGTCGGAATTAGGGGAAATTGAGGAGTCGGAGTCGGGGCTTTGGCTTACCAACTCCACAGCCCTGCCATTGTGGGAGAGCCAGGACACCTGATACACCCCCGTTGGCAGGTCCTACCAAAGTGGACAGGTTTGGCCGAGGTTCCTCGAAGCTGTGTTAACCAGTAGACGGTTGGCCAGTTCTGTTAAAAGTGACAAAATGGGTTGACTTTCATTGAATGTAGACAATTTTAGATCAAACCCAGACTGGTAGGACCGAAGCTCCTCAACGACACACGAAACGCGTGAGCTGCACCAAACCAACACAAAAATCTTCAAGAAATGGAAACTTGTCTCAACCACCAGGGCGGAGTCTCCTTGTGTGGTCAGATACAGTTCTGCTCCCATCGTTCTCCAGAACGATCGCACTCAAGAACCAGTCGAAAATATCAAATCTCAACCGGGAGAAAGTTGGTCATGAGGAAAACTTTTTGATAAGTTCATACTAATAAAAAACTGCTGAAGACATCACATATCTTGGACTGAAGAAGCCTCCTTGTGAAATCTGAAGAATTTACAAGACACCACCATGAAGAACCAGTGAAAGACACGTTGTGGGGTGCACACCGAATACCAGGTGATGTTGCAACCGTACCATTCAGGGAGCAGTCAGAGGACGCCAAATACTTTCCCAGTGACTGGAGAGAAAAATCAACTTTCTGTCAAGATTGTTGCAAAATTCTTGGTCGCTGTTAATAATGTTCTTTGTATATTGCAGATTCCTTGATGAAAACCAGAGATTGTTTTATGAATGTTATTTCAGAGAAATGTTCCTGCGAAGTGACGGAAACAGTCTTGAAAGACAAGGAACAGAAAAAAAGACTATAAAAGTACAATCCAAATCACTATATACAAGAAGATGTATAACTTATACCAGCTGTACATATATAATTATATACAGGAGATACCCAGGTTATACCAGCATGGTCCATATCACTATATACAAGAAGATGTATAACTTATACCAGCTGTACATATATAATTATATACAGGAGATACCCAGGTTATACCAGCATGGTCCATATCACTATATACAAGAAGATGTATAACTTATACCAGCTGTACATATATAATTATATACAGGGGATACCCAGGTTATACCAGCATGCTCCATATCACTATATACAAGAAGATGTATAACTAATACCAGCTGTACACATATAATTATATACAGGATATACCCAGGTTATACCAGCATGCTCCATATCACTATATACAAGAAGATGTATAACTTATACCAGCTGTACATATATAATTATATACAGGAGATACCCAGGTTATACCAGCATGCTCCATATCACTATATACAAGAAGATGTATAACTTATACCAGCTGTACATATATAATTATATACAGGAGATACCCAGGTTATACCAGCATGGTCCATATCACTATATACAAGAAGATGTATAACTTATACCAGCTGTACATATATAATTATATACAGGGGATACCCAGGTTATACCAGCATGCTCCATATCACTATATACAAGAAGATGTATAACTTATACCAGCTGTACATATATAATTATATACAGGAGATACCCAGGTTATCCAGCATGGTCCATATCACTATATACAAGAAGATGTATAACTTATACCAGCTGTACATATATAATTATATACAGGAGATACCCAGGTTATACCAGCATGCTCCATATCACTATATACAAGAAGATGTATAACTTATACCAGCTGTACATATATAATTATATACAGGAGATACCCAGGTTATACCAGCATGCTCCATATCACTATATACAAGAAGATGTATAACTTATACCAGCTGTACATATATAATTATATACAGGAGATACCCAGGTTATACCAGCATGCCTCCATATCACTATATACAAGAAGATGTATAACTTATACCAGCTGTACATATATAATTATATACAGGAGATACCCAGGTTATACCAGCATGCTCCATATCACTATATACAAGAAGATGTATAACTTATACCAGCTGTACATATATAATTATATACAGGAGATACCCAGGTTATACCAGCATGCTCCATATCACTATATACAAGAAGATGTATAACTTATACCAGCTGTACAATATATAATTATATACAGGAGATACCCAGGTTATACCAGCATGCTCCATATCACTATATACAAGAAGATGTATAACTTATACCAGCTGTACATATATAATTATATACAGGAGATACCCAGGTTATACCAGCATGCTCCATATCACTATATACAAGAAGATGTATAACTTATACCAGCTGTACATATATAATTATATACAGGATATACCCAGGTTATACCAGCATGCTCCATATCACGTATATACAAGAAGATGTATAACTTATACCAGCTGTACATATATAATTATATACAGGAGATACCCAGGTTATACCAGCATGCTCCATATCACTATATACAAGAAGATGTATAACTTATACCAGCTGTACATATATAATTATATACAGGAGATACCCAGGTTATACCAGCATGCTCCATATCATCATAAATAGAAGCTATGTCCTAGGTTAGGTTACTACGTCCTTACGTCAGGTCTATTTCTCTTGCATTATTCTGTATTATATTAGGAAAGGTAGAAATAATTGCGCAATTTAGGAGGCGCTCTGAATTTGTCAAGGCCGTATCCTCCACATAACAGTCACAGATAGGATCCTGAGCTGTGCAGCCAGAAGTGCAGGATGTAAACCATCTGTGATACACCATTAATCATCCCGCTCACAATTGCATAAAACTTCCCCAGATCACAATTTATTTTCACTTTCCATGGCAACAGGAAGAAAAACACCAATTATTTATGGAAAGATTACAGCGCGGTACATGATGTATAGATATGTGCATATTTCCATCTTAATGGAGGGAGAAGTGTTGTCAGTGAGGTATGAGGCACAATATGCCTCTACTATTCTCATGAATATGAAGTGTCTTTGTCATGTAACTGGTTCCTAGTGTATTACTAGGAAGTATTTGAATGGACATAAAGTGTCTTGGTAATATCATTGGTTCCTGATGTATTAATAGGCTGCAGTCTCATAAATATGAAGTGTCTTGGTGATGTCACTGGTTTCTGCCGTATTAATAGGCTGTAGTTTCATGAATATGAAGTGTCTCGGTGATGTCACTGGCTCCTGCTCTATTCATAGGCTGTAGTTCCATAAATATGAAGTGTCTTGGTGATGTCACTGGTTTCTGGTGTATTAATAGGCTGTGTTCTTATGAATATGAAGTGTCTCGTGATGTCACTGGTTTCTGGTGTATTAATAGGCTGTGGTCTCATAAATATAAAGTGTCCTAGTGATGTCACTGGTTCCTGGTATATTAATAGGCTGTGTTCTCATGAATATGAAGTGTCCTGGTGATGTCACTGGTTTATGCTGTATTAATAGGCTATATTCTTATGAATATGAAGTGTCTCGTGATGTCACTGGTTTCTGGTGTACTAATAGGCTGTGGTCTCATAAATATAAAGTGTCCTAGTGATGTCACTGGTTCCTGGTGTATTAATAGGCTGTATTCTCATGAATACGAAGTGTCTCGTGATGTCACTGGTTTCTGGTGTATTGATAGGCTGTATTGTTATGAATATGAAGTGTCTCGTGATGTCACTGGTTTCTGGTGTATTAATAGGCTGTGGTCTCATAAATATAAAGTGTCCTAGTGATGTCACTGGTTCCTGGTATATTAATAGGCTGTGTTCTCATGAATATGAAGTGTCCTGGTGATGTCACTGGTTTCTGGTGTATTAATAGGCTGTATTCTTATGAATATGAAGTGTCTCGTGATGTCACTGGTTTCTGGTGTATTAATAGGCTGTGGTCTCATGAATAAGAAGTGTTTTGGTGATATTGCTGGTACCTGATGTATTAATAGGCTGTAGTATCATGAATATGAAGTGACTTGGTGATGTCAATGGTTCCTGCTGTACTAATAGGCTGTAGTATCATGTATGAAGTGTTTCTGTGATGTCACAGGTTCCTGCTGCATTAATAGGCTGTAGTCTAAAATATAAAGTGTCTCAGTGATGTCAATGATTACTGGTGTATTAATAGGCTGTGTTCTCATGAATACGAAGTGTCTTGGTGATGTTCATTGTTTCTGGGGAATTGAGAGGCTGTATTCTCATGACGTATCTTGGCGATGTGATTGGTTTTTGGAGAACTGTTAGTCTGCATTCTTGGTGAACTGTCTATCAGTGATGTCACTAATCCCTGGTAAATTGATAGAAAGTATCTTGGTGATGTCACTGGTTCCTAGTGAATTAATAGGCTGTATTCTCATGTATGGAATGTTTTGGTGATGTTGCAGGTTCCTGATGTATTAAAACGCTGTAGTCTCATGAATATGAAGTGTCTTAGTGATGTCACTAGTTCTTGGTGTGTTAATAGGCCGTATTCTCATGGAGTGTCCTGGTGATGTCACTGGTTCAAGTTGTATTAATAGGCTGTAGTCTCACGAATATGAAGTGTTTCAGTGATGTCAACTGGTTCCTGGTTTAGTAATGTGTTCTTATGAATATGAAGTATCTTGGTGATGTTCCTGGTTTGTTGATATGCTGATTTCTTATGAAGTATCTTGTGATGTCACTGGTTCCTGGGGAATTGATCATCCATAAGCTCATGGATATGACGTGTTATAGTTATGTGACTAGTTCCATCAGTGCAGGCATGAAGGGCAGAGGGCTACCAGTTACTGTATAGTTTCTATTGCAGGAAATGTTGCTTCAGTCTATACAATGGCAGTCTATGCCGGTTGCAAAGGATGGAAACTCATAATTGCCTTCTATATGAAAAGGTGATACTTAATCCTGGGCCTGATAAAGTTGTTAGAGCATCCAATGGAGAAAGTCCGGTTTGTACAAGAACGCACATGTGAACTCACAACAAAGACTTCAATAGCTTTACAATCTCACGAGGAAGGAAAAAGAAGAGTTCAACAAAGACGACGACACATTTCCATACAAATCAAGTCAGGCGTTAGACGAAACCTTTGTCTTATACATTCTGTTTTCTTCCTGTCCCATAATAAAATCACAAACAGCTAGAAAGGTGTGACAACTAGCGTGCTGCAGCTCGCTGCCACCACCAATCCCTGCACACAATAGGTCACGTAATACTGCGGATAGACATGAAGGAATCGGTAAGGATAACACAGACCATGGGAAGTACAGCCAACCATAGTAAAACACTAAAGGAGACTGACAGAATGGTTACAGTAATCATCCACAATCTTCCACATACTGTACACGTCACAAGAGATGATCAAAGTTATCTCTATTGTGATACTGCCTCCTATATAAAAGTATATAACTACTATAATACTGCTCCCGTGTACAAGAATATAACTACTATAATACTGCTCCTATGTACAAGAATATAACTACTATAATACTGCTCCTATGTACAAGAATATAACTACTATAATACTGCTCCTATGTACAAGAATATAACTACTATAATACTGCTCCTATGTACACGAATATAACTACTATAATACTGCTCCTATGTACAAGAATATAACTACTATAATACTGCTCCTATGTACAAGAATATAACTACTATAATACTGCTCCTATGTACAAGAATATAACTACTATAATACTGCTCCTATGTACAAGAATATAACTACTATAATACTGCCTCCTATGTACAAGAATATAACTAACTATAATACTGCTCCTATGTACAAGATATAACTACTATAATACTGCTCCTATGTACAAGAATATAACTACTAACTGCTCCTATGTACAAGAATATAAACTACTATAATACTGCTCCTATGTACAAGAAATATAACTACTATAATACTGCCCTCCTATGTACAAGAATATAACTACTATAATACTGCTCCTATGTACAAGAAATATACTAATACTACTATAATACTGCTCCTATGTACAAGAATATAACTATCTATGTAATACTACTATAATACTGCTTATGTACTATATGCTACAAGAATATAACTACTATAATACTGCCTCCTATGTACAAGAATATAACTACTATAATACTGCTCCCTATGTACAAGAATATAACTACTATAATACTGCTCCTATGTACAAGAATATAAATAAACTACTATAATACTGCTCCTATGTACAAGAATATAACTACTATAATACTGCCTCCTATGTACAAGAATATAAACTACTATAATACTGCTCTCCTATGTACAAGAATATAACTACTATAATACTGCTCCTATGTACAAGAATATAACTACTATATAATACTGCTCCTATGTACAAGAATATAACTACTATAATACTGCTCCTATGTACAAGAATATAACTATAACTATATATACTGCCTCCTATGTACAAGAATATATAACTGCTACTATAATACTATACTGCTCCTATGTACAAGAATATAACTACTATAATACTGCTCCTATGTACAAGAATATAACTACTATAATACTGCTCCTATGTACTAAGAATATAATACTACTATAATACTACTATGCTCCTATGTACAAGAATATAACTACTATAATACTGCCTCCTATGTACAATAATATATACTACTATAATACTGCCTCCTATGTACAAGAATATAACTACTATAATACTGCTCCATGTACAAGAATATAACTACTATAATACTGCTCCTATGTACAAGAATATAACTACTATAATACTACCTCCTATGTACAAGAATATAACTACTATCATACTGCTCCGATGTAGAAAAATATAATAACTTTAATACTGCTCCTATGTACAAGAATATAACTACTATAATACTGCTCCTATGTACAAGAATATAACTACTATAATACTGCCTCCTATGTACAAGAATATAAACTACTATAATATAACTGCTCTCCTATGTATAAGAATATAACTACTATAATACTGCCTCCTATGTACAAGAATATAACTACTATAATACTGCTCCTATGTACAAGAATATAACTACTATAATACTGCTCCTATGTACAAGAATATAACTACTATAATACTGCTCCTATGTACAAGAATATAACTACTATAATACTGCTCCTATGTATAAGAATGCAATTACTATAATCCATAATACCGCCCTGTGTCCAGGGATCGGCTCTCATCCTAGAAATTCATGGCTAATGACCCCTCAGAGGCTTCTACTGTTATATCTTATCTATTACAGATAATGTTACAGTGGATGACAGATGAGAGCAGCTGGAGCTGGATCTGGAGGTAACAGAAAATCCGGCTGAAATGCTGTAGAAATAGGACCTGGATCCACCTGGATTAATGGTCCCTCCAGACCTGGCGTCTTCAGAAGAGTGTTAATGGAGTCACGACCTGGCACGGCTCAGTCTTCGTGCCGGGCACTCCGCCAAACCTCAAACTTAACGTAAACATTGGCGCAAGTTTTCAGGGGTGGACTAATGGCTCCACAATCCTCCGGGCCGGGGAATTTACTGACCAGTGACACCTTCTAGATGAGAAGTTTCTCCCGAAAGCTTCACAACAACTGTGCCAAGTGTGGAAGGATTCTTTACTGTCACAGATGTAAACCCAGAGCACATGTAAAGACAGAGCCCGTGGAGAGAAGTAAAGGCTGTCTCCATTGACCTGCATAAATTTACAGCCACCAGCACTCTAAATACAGTGCAATCTGCAGGTGGAAGAAGGAATGGGAAGGATTCTTTACTGTCACAGATGTGAACCCCGCGCACATGTATAGACAGAGCCTGTGGGGAGAAGTAAAGGCTGTCTCCATTGACCTGCATAAATTTACAGCCACCAGCACTTACAATCCAGCACCATCAGCAGGTGGACAAAGGAACGGGAAGGAATCTTTACAGTCACAGATGTAAACCCCGTGCACATGTATAGACAGAGCCTGTGGGGAGAAGTAAAGGCTGTCTCCACTGACCTGCATAAATTTACAGCTGCCAGCATTCACAATCCAGCACCATCAGCAGGTTGAAGAAGAAACAGGAAGGATTCTTTACTGTCACGGATGTAAATCCCATGCACATGTATAGACAGAGCCTGTGGGGGGAAGTAAAGGCTGTCTCAGCTGACCTGGATAAATTTACAGCAATTTACAGCTGCCAGCACTCACAATCCAGCGCCATTTGCAGGTTGAAGAAGAAGAAGATTCTTTGGCCCATTTGCAGGTTGAAGAAGAAATGGGAAGGATTCTTTACTGTCACAGATGTAAACCCTGCGCACATGTATAGACAGAGCCTGTGCGTAGAGGTAAAGGCTGTCTCAGCTGACCTGGATAAATTTACAGATGCCAGCACTCACAATCCAGCGCCATTTGCAGGTTGAAGAAGAAACGGGAAGGATTCTTTACTGTCACAGTTGTAAACCCTGGGCACATGTATAGACAGAGGCTGTGGGTAGAGGTAAAGGCTGTTTCAGCTGACCTGGATAAATTTACAGCTGCCAGCACTCAAAATCCATCACCATCAGCAGGTGGACGAAGGAACGGGAAGGATTCTTTACTGTCACAGATGTAAATCCCATGCACATGTATAGACAGAGCCTGTGGGGAGAAGTAAAGGCTGTCTCCGCTGACTTGTATAAATTTACAGCTGCCAGCACTCACAATCCATCACCATCAGCAAGTGGACGAAGGAACGGGAAGGATTCTTTATACCTAGAGCAGTACTATACAAAGCACCCTAGAAAAAGCTGACTTATTGACCCCCTTTCCATCCTTATATTGAGCCCATAAGGCACTATTTGCTTTGTGTTTCAATACGCCACCATTTCTTAGATCTCTGCTTGCTGTCAGTGAACGGGATCCATTTTGTAGAGCTCTGAAAGCATAACTGATACATTGTAACAAACTCACAGAGGATTTTCTAGACTGGATACAACTGTTACAAACCTTCAGCTGTGAGAGGCATAAGCACCCCATCATTTCTATTTGTCGCTACTTTCAAGACCTCTGCTTGCTGTGAGCAAAGGGCAAGCAAGCAGTGTTTTTGAATCCATACCCGTAGCTCTGGGCATGAGCACCCGCCTTCCAGGACAGGAGTGTGAGAAGCTGCAAGGGCGGCGGGCAGGCCCCTGCACATCACCTGCCTCTCAGGTGTCGCTCCCACTGGTGCAGGGTGTAATTAGGGCGTGTCCCCCGTGTAATCGGACCCCCCCCTCAATCCGTACATTGAAATTCTGCTGACAGGACCCTGATAAGATCGCGGTTCCCAGGTGTGATTTATGACCTCGCTCGCAGTGCAATCGCAGAACCCACTTCGCTGGCACATTGTGCTGGAGACGCATCGCTGGGCAGATCTCGCAGGAAACGCCAGAATCAGGATCTCACACCCGCCAGCCATTCATTACCAGGGCAGAGGGCGCGGACAATGGACGGGCCGGGGGTTATCTGCCACCAGGCGCTCCCCGTTAAGTTTCCCGTGAGAACGCCACGCTGCGGGCGCTACTACCGCCAAACACGGCCACAGAACTTATCTACAAGTCCTACCTTTCTAATACATCAATTCATCACCTTTTTCCAGACCTCTGCTTGCTGTTGGTGAACGGCAGAAAGAAACCAAAATCCTTCTCACAGCTGAGGCTTTGCAACATGTGTATCTAGTCTAGATGTGGACTGGATGCAATTGTACCAAACCCTCAGCTGTGAGAAGAAATAGATCTGAGCAGTCTTGTTAGTTCTGGGTAGAAATAAGATTTCTGTTTACTGACAGCAAGCAGAGATCTGCAAGTATATACCGATTAAAGACACGCTGCTCGTTGGCTGGATACAACTGTAACAACTCTTCAGCTGTGAAAAGCAATGCACTGCTGAGGTTTTAAGCCTTCAAATTTCCATTCACTGACTGCAAGCACATATACTAGCGCTGATAAATATTCCTGTGCATGTCCACTTAAGAGCTCATGCACACGAACGTATTTTCTTTCCGTGTGCGTTCCGTTTTTTCTTTGATGAACCATTCATTTCAATAGGTCCGCTAAAAAAAACGGAAGTTACTCCGTGTGCATTCCGTTTCCGTATGTCCGTATTTCCGTTCCGCAAGATTATGAGTCATGTCCTATTATTGTCCGCATCACGGACAAGGATAATACTGTTCTATCAGGGGCCAGCTGTTCCGTTCCGCAAAATACGGAATGCACACGGACGTCATCCGTATTTTTTGCTGATCGCAAAATACATACGGCCATGTGCATGAGCCCTAACACAGCTGCAGGGTCGTTACAAGAGCATGCTCGGTATCGAGCCCTCCAGCTGAGGGCTGAATGGGACTACGTTGTGGCGAATCTGGGTCCACACGATAGAGCGTCCACGCGTTTTATTGCGTGCGGTTTTCCAACGCCGCACACTAAAAACGAAGATTCACTCCCATACGTTTCAAGAGACGTTTTTAGGGGTCTCATCTCATGGACCTCCACAGATCCCTTGTATCCGTCCTTCCGATAATCCGGAAATTATATGACTCGTACCGTAGTTAATGGTATTTAAAGGGACAGTGCCTCAGTGAAGCCCTTCCTGGCAGTCGAGTGGTTAACGAGCGCTGATGGTTAATTGGATTGTGTGACACTGGTCTCTGTAAACACATGACAGGACGGATTAATTAATCTCTGGCGATGGGCGGGGCTTCCCCCGGTTCGCGTTACACCTCGCTAATGTATTTATCTTCAAATGATCTTAAAGTGTTTTGGTTTTTTCCAAGGATTTGCTGAAAGCTGCCAAATAGCAGAACACGACGAGGCAGCTGCCGCCGAATCAGCCGGTGCTAGTGAGCGGGAGAGCATAAACATCCATCAATCTGACAGCCGATGGTGCGGAACACACATAAACCTACAGTATACAGCATGGAATAATGTAATCAACACGGTAGTGTCCAAAAACTACCGCCATACAGTGCAAAACCTCCATACACTGCCCTAATAACAGTATCTACCACCACCAGACTAATGCCTAAATAATACCACCATATATTGTCCTAATAGTAGGGCCATAGAGGGTCACAGCCAAATACTGTCATAGGGCTTTGAAGTAATACTACCACTGTACATACTTATGTAATATAGTGTTACCCAGCCCCTAATAATACCACAATAATGTTAACTAGTAACAGTAACAAAGACAGCCAAAATAACAGGATCATATAGTGCCTGAATAATACCGCCTAATACTGTCCCAATAATAGTGTCATACAGTGCCCAAAAATACCACCTTATATTAGCCATTAATACTGTAATAGAGTGCCCTAATAATAACACCACATCGTATCCTAATAACAGGACAATACAGAGTCCAAATAATACCACCTCCCCCTGTCCTAATAACGAGATCATACGTTGCCCAAATAATACCCCCAAATCCTATCCGAATAACAGAACTATATAGGACTCAAATAATACCACCTTATACTATCCCAATAATTGTGTCATACAGTGTCCACATAATACCCCCAAAAGCTATCGCAATAATATTCTCAAGCAGTGCCCAAATAATACCCACAAATTCAATCCTAATAATACTGTCATACAATGGCCAAATAAAACACCCAAATCCTAATAATAATACCGCCAAATCCAATCCTAATAACAGGGTCATACAGTTTCCAAATAATACCCCCAAATCCTACCTTAATAATAGTGCCATACAGTGCCCCAATAAAAACCCCAAATACTACCCAAATAATGTCATACAGTGCCTAAATAATACCGCCAAATACTACCCTAATAATAGTGCCATACAGTGCCCAAATAAAAACCCCAAATACTACCCTAAATTATTAGTGTCATACAGTGCCTAAATAATACCACCAAGTCCTACCCTAATAATAGTGCCATACAGTGCCCAAATAACATCCTCAAATCCTACCCTAATAATAGTGTCATACAGTACCTAAATAATACCCCCAAATCCTACCCTAATAATAGTGCCATACAGTGGCGCAATAAAAAAAACCCAAATACTACCCTAATAATGTCATACAGTGGCTAAATAATACCGCCAAATAAAATCCTAATAATATTGCCATACAGTGCCCAAATAAACCCCCCAAATCCTACCCTAATAATGTCATACAGTACCTAATACCGCCAAATCCTACCCTAATAATAGTGCTATACACAGCCCAAATAAAAAACCCAAATCCAACTCTAATAAGTGTCATAAACTGCATAAATAATACCGCCAAATCCCATCTTGATAATATTGTCATACAGTACTCAAATAAACCCCCCAAACCCAACCCCAATAATGTCATACAGTGCCCAAATAATACCGCCAAATCCTACCCTAATAATACTGCTATACAGTGCCCAAATAAAAACCCCAAATCCTAACCTTATGTCATTCAGTGCCTAAATACCGCCAAATCCTATCCTAATAACAGGGTCATACAGTGCTCAAATAATAGCACTAAACAGAACTATACCGTACCGCACACACCTCAGACTGACCATGAGTTACTTTATGTCTTATTCTCCAATCCCTTCCAGAGCTGCGTTCAGAATCACGCCGTCTTGCTGCGCGCTCTCCGGCCTCCACATCTCCCATTGAGATACTGTGTAAACCCCATTACAGGCAGCTGAACTGTAGGTGCAGCTCTGGATGTGACTGGAGTATGAAACATGACTACGTTGTCACGTTATGTGCGGTGCAGAACCGGAGACGACTGTGCAGTAATTACGTTCACAGACCCTTCCCCAGCTCCAAGCTGCTGCTTTCAGTACAGACGCCTCGCAGCGTTTGGCAGCGGCGCGGGTGCAGCGCTCGCATCCCAGTGCTGACTGAGCAGGTTCAAGAGTTCATGCCGCCAGCCAAAAAGTTCAGCTCCAGGGGTATCACTTTCCCGAAGAGAGGGGCTGCGGGTCTTGGCAGGCGGACGTGGGATCGGAAATCTCACGGACCAGGGTCTGGAATCAGGCGGCCAAATACCGGGTCATCGGCTCTGCTTCTGAGCTCAATGAATGTGAATTATGGTCGGAATACACTGCACTGTTCATGCTGAGCCTCCTGTTTCATGAATAGAATGTCAGAACCACAGTGAAGACTGACACATGTACTACAATATCAGTAGTGAAACACCAGCAGTCTAAAAGGAGAACCTTAGGCCTCATGCACACGTATTTTCTTTCCATGTGCGTTCCGTTTTTTTTTGCGGACTGTATGCTGAACCATTCATTTCAATGAGTCTGCAAAAAAAACGGAAGTTACTCCGTGTGCATTCCATTTCCTTATATCCCATCATGGTAAGCATCATAGACAAGGATAGGACTGTTCTATTAGGGCTCATGCACGCGACTGTATGTATTATGCGGTCCGCAAATAAACGGATCCGCAAAAAATACGGATGACGTCCGTGTGCATTCCGTATTTTGCAGAACGGAACAGCCGGCCCCTAATAGAACAGTCCTATCCTTGTCCATAATGCAGACAATAATAGGACACGTTCTATTTTTTTGTGTAAATACGGAAACAGAATGCACACGGAGTATCTTCCGTTTTTTTGGCGTACCCATTGAAATGAATGGTTCCGCACGCGGTCTGCAAAGAAAAGAAAACGTAACGGACACGGAAAGAAAATACGTTCGTGTGCATGAGCCCTATTTAGGGACCAGCCGTTCCGTTCCTCAAAATACGGAATACACACGGACGTCATCTGTATTTTTGGCGGATCCGTTTTTGCGGACCGCAAAATACATACGGTCGTGTGCATGAGCCCTTAAAGGGGTTGTCCAGAATTAAAAAAATGGCTGCTTCCATTCACAGACAGCGCCACATTGGAATTCAACCCCATTCATTTCAAGCTGCAATACCAGACACAACCTATGGGGCGGAGGTGGCGCTGTTTCTGGACTAAATCCCTTTAAGCAGTAATCTGTCCTCCCACCACTCCATGCACTGCAGTACAGTGTGAACACGCTCCGATTTAGCCAGGAAATTAGCTTTCTGGTTCAGGAATAGAATGCCGATATGGCAGTAAAGACTGACACTTGCACAGGTAAAGCAGAGAAAGAAAGGGAATATAAACATTTAGGCTTCTAGTATTTAAAGGCTTTGTGGGAGAGGGGGGAGGGGCACTTATTAAACGTGTTCCGGTCCCGATGATTGATTTCATGTGTGCAGGGCGCAGTGAATAGCGCAATTTTTTTTCCAGCCTATTTCCTTTCAGTGGAGGTTTTCCACCTGCACATCAGGGCGCAGTGAATGGCGTCTTTCTTCTCGCGGCCCCGTCGTTCCTGCCGCTCGGTTACATTAGACCCGGACACATGTTATCGTCTGATTGCTTTATCTATACAGAAACTTGGCTCCGCGCTGCAGCAATTTGCTTAAAGCTGCAGTTGGTCGGGCTCCAAAATGTCCATCATCTGCTTAAAGGCCCGATGCTCCCCTGGGTCGCGTGCGCACTCCGCAATGTAAAGAAATAGGGGGCGCTCCGGGGGGTGAGGAATGATGATCTCCTTCCAGTGTCTATCTAATTAAGATAGGTGACGGGAGATGGGATCAGACTCGGCGAGGCGTTATATTAAAGGGGAAAGGGCTACATAAAGAACTTAAAGGGGCAGCTCCCCATCAAATGAATGCCCCCTGTAAATATAAGCTCTGTAGCACAGGTTGTCACCCACTGTTGCTCTCTAAGTCTGATAACTCTCTAAGTTGGATAAGAATGTAAATAAGAAAACGACCCAGGGATTTACAGAGCGTGTCATACTCACATCTGTACAAAGGCAAGTCAGCAGACAACAAAAAGTGCACTTCCCCTTTAAGAAAAAAAAAATTCACCTCCTAGTAGCTCTTCACATTACTACCACTGGAGTAAGAGTTTATCCTCCTGCCACTGGAAGTGGTATTATCCACTATCAGAATCATTCATGGTATCCTCAGGGGTGGTCACACAGCAGGAAGCCCCACCCATGCTTAGAACCATGTGACTTTGCCCCTTTCCAGAAGAGAATCCTAATCCTAGATTGCCCGTACATAGATGGAAGCTGCACTAAATAACCCAGTATAACGTGCTGTTCGTAGCCGTCCCCAGAGCAGCGCTCTTCAGGTGGTGCCGCGGATTATGTTTCTGTGTGCGCTGGGGTAAAGGTTTGTCCTCTTGCCCCTAGAAGTGGTATCATCCACTATCAGAATCATTTATGGTATCCTCAGGGGCGGTTACATAGCCTCCCACACAGCAGGAAACGCCATCTATGCTTAGAAGCCCCACCCATGCTTAGAATCATGTGACTTTGTCCCGTTTCAGTAGAGGATCCTGGTCCTAGATTGCTTGTAAATAGATAGAAGATGGAAGTATGTCCTCCTACCCCTAGAAGTGGTATCATCCACTATCAGAATCATTTATGGTATCCTCGGGGTGGTCATTGCCTCCCACACAGTAGGAAGCCCCACCCATGTTTAGAACCATGTGACTTTGCCCCGTTCCAGTAGAGGATCCTGGTCCTAGATTGCTTGTACATAGGTGGAGGCTGCGCTAAATAATCCAGTGTAACGTACTGTTCTTAGCCGTCCCCGAAGTAGCGCTCTTCAGGTGCTGCCGCGGATTATGCCGCTCTGTGTGCACTGAGGTAAGAGTTTGTCCTCCTACCCCTAGAAGTGGTATCACCCACAAACAGAATAATTTATGGTATCCTCGGGGGTGGTCATTGCCTCCCACACAGCAGAAGCCCCACCCATGCTTAGAACCATGTGACTTTGCCCCTTTCTAGAAGATCATGGATTATCCGTACATAGATGGGATCCACTCTAGATAACTCGCTATAACGTGCTGTTCTTAGCCGTCCCCGAAGCGGCGCTCTTTGGGCGGTGCCGCGGATTATGTCACTCCGTGTGCAGGATTTACCGCACACAATGGATTTTGTCACTTGCAGATGATGTCAGATGTTAACACGAGGATTAGCGGCGTGCTGGATACACCCGCGATTATCAGTGTAATGAACCTCTAAAGACTGTTATTACACCGCTATGATTAATACACAATTATACTGCTAGTACCTCACACATCCCGCCGCTCCTCGCCCTATGTGGCCCAGTACTGAAAATTTAAAGGGGAAGCGCATCTATACTGACTGCTAAGACTAAAACACTAAGAGACGCTACTACTACTCCTAAACCTGGAAAAGGGCGTCCACATGACACACGCACGCCCCCTATTACATTTGGATGACCTCACTTCTTGTGGAGACCAACTTTGGGAAACATTTACAGACAAATCGAATAGCAGTGACCATCACAGTAATGGTCTAATCCACCCAATCTCATCTGAGGACCAGGCAGCTGGTTTGTTTCCCCATGCTTTACACTACAGCTCTGTTCCATGAAAACACGGTTATGATCGGTGGCTGCCTTGTCTGTCAAGCCTGAGGTAGCCTTGAATCCTGCCTTATCATGGGCTTATGATGCTGCTCTATTTCTTCCCCATGCTTTACACTGCACTTCCGCACCTCTGCGATCAGTGCCTCTAGATTAGCTGCCATGTCTGTCGGAGTCTGAAAGTTTCTTCCAGTCTCATCGGCCGTTTTCCTTTACCAGACAGCTGGTTTCAAATCCTTACAGGCATATTGAGTTGCTTTATCCCTTCCCCATGCTTTACACTGCACTTCTGCTCCATCACAGATTAATTGCACTGCCTAATGGGGTGTAAGGTAGTCCGAAAATTCACCTCTTAGTAAAGGGCTGGTTTCCAATTTCCACGGGTCAAGAAGAACAGCTGCGTATTCCCACAGGCACTTTACCTCCATGCTTTACACTGCAGCTCTACACTGAAAACACAGCCGTGATCAGGGATTGTTTATTGGGGGCTGAGGTAGTCAGAAACCAGCCATGCACCATCATAGGAAAGGGTCTTATGAACGTACATAGGTATAGAGGAGGCTGGTGGGGGTGTAGCGTGGTGGTTTCGGCACCACGTAGTGGCACCTGCCGTCGGTGGCGCAGTGTGACCGCCGCCTGTCATCAGATGCCATTATTTCCACTCCCACGATCGTCTTGTCCATCGTATAATTTAATTTCGGTGGCAAGTTCTGTCTGGCCAGATGGGTGAATGTGTGATAAGGGGTGGTGATGGAGGTTACCCCGCGGACGGACGGACAAGTGCGGCGCTGTTCCCGGTCCTTGCTACGGCGGTCCTTCATTGGCAAGCCATGACAGTAGCTGTCAGTGGGCGAGAGAGCGAGGATTCCTGCGCACATATGAAAGCCCCGCACAACAATCCCGTCCTGTCCTGACAAGTCGTCCTGAGAAGCTTCAGTCAACATGACACAATCAGCTTTGTTCACCTGTAAGGAGGTGGGGCTGACGTGACATTTAAGACGGCCAATTGAACAAAATGACTTCTTGTCAGCCCTCAAATTAGCGGCTGCCAATCCGGGCGAGCAGACAGGTGCCGCGTACGGCGAACAATGGCAGGAATCGCTTGTTACTCCGAGCGGCGTGGACGTAATCGCTGTAATTAGTTGTAATGCCGTGTTGTGGCTCCGTCATTATCTGCTCTTATCTATGAGGGATCCACAAACATTCTCACAGGGTATCTGGAACGGTGTACAAGAGCAGGAGACCCCCTACACACCGAGTACACCTGACGTACAAGACCGTGGGGCCTCAAGTACAAGAGGTGACGGAGTCACCTCATGCTAGTGACAATGTAGGCTCAAGTACAAGTAGTAGAAGTGACTGTGCAACTTCATGTACAATTAGTGATGGTGTAAACTCAGGTACAAGTAGTAGTAGTGACTGTGTAACCTCATGTGCAACTAGTAGTAGTGACGGTGTAGCCTCATTTACAAGTAGTAGTAGTGACGGTGTACCCTCGCGTGCAAGTAGTAGTGGTGGTGACGTGTAGCCTCGCGTACAAGTAGTAGTAGTGATGGTGTAACCTCGCGTACAAGTAGCAGTAGTGACGGTGTAACCTCGTGTGCAAGTAGTAGTAGTGACGGTGTAACCTCATGTACAAGTAGTCGTAGTGACAGGTGTAGCCTCGCGTGCAAGTATTAGTGGTGACGGTGTAGCCTCATGTACAAGTAGTAGTAGTGACGGTGTAGCCTTGTGTACAAGTAGTAGTAGTGACAGGTGTAGCCTAATGTACAATTAGTGATGGTGTAAACTCAAGTACAAGTAGTAGTAGTGACGATATAGCCTCGTGTACAAGTAGTAGTAGTAATGGTGTAGACTCGTGTACAAATAGTAGTGGTGACGTGTAGCCTCGCGTACACGTAGTCGTAGTGACGGTGTAACCTCGCGTACAAGTAGCAGTAGTGACGGTGTAACCTCATGTGCAAGTAGTAGTAGTGACGGTGTAACCTCATGTACAAGTAGTCGTAGTGACGGTGTAGCCTCACGTGCAAGTATTAGTGGTGACAGTGTAGCCTCATGTACAAGTAGTAGTAGTGACGGTGTAGCCTTGTGTACAAGTAGTAGTAGTGACAGTGTAACCTCATGTGCAAGTAGTAGTACTGACGGTGTAACCTAACGAACAAGTAGTAGTAGTGACGGTGTAGCCTAATGTACAATTAGTGATGGTGTAAACTCAAGTACAAGTAGTAGTAGTGACGGTGTAACCTTGTGTACAAGTAGTAGTAGTGACGGTATAGCCTCGTGTACAAGTAGTAGTAGTAGTGATGGTGTAGACTCGTGTACAAATAGTAGTGGTGAGTGGTGTAACCTGTGTTCAAGTAGAAGTAGTGACGTTGTAGCCTCTGTACATGTAGTAGTAGTGATGGTGTAGACTCGTGTACAAATAGTAGTGGTGACGGTGTAACCTCGTGTACAAGTGGTAGTAGTGACGGTCTAACCTCATGTACAAGTAGTAGTAGTGACGGTGTAGCCCCGTGTACAAATAGTAGTAGTGACGGTGTAACCTCATGTACAAGTAGTAGTAGTGACGGTGTAACCTCACGTACAAGTAGTTGTACTGACAGTGTAACCTAACGTACAAGTAGTAGTAGTGATGGTGCAACCTCATGTACAAGTATTAGTAGTAGTGGTGGTATAACCTCACGTACAAGTGGTAGAAGTGACGGTGTAACCTCACGTACAAGTGGTAGTAGTGACGGTGTAACCTCATGTACAAGTAGTAGAAGTGACTGTGTAACCTCATTTACAAGTAGTAGTAGTGACGGTGTAAGCTCAAGTACAAGTAGTAGTAGTGACGGTGTAACCTCATGTGGTAGGGACAATGTAGCCTGAATCCCTTATGTGCAAATTGTGATGGTGTAACCTCATGTACAAGTATTAGTAGTGATGGTGTAGCATCATGTAGAAATAGTAGTAGGGACATTGGGACCCATGTACAAGTAATGCTGCTGTAATCTTATGTGAAGTAGTAATGGTTTAACCTCATATACAAGTAGTGATGGTGTGACCTCATGTACAAGTAGTAGTAGTGATGGCGTGACCTCATGTACAAGCAATAGTAGTGATGGCGTGACCTCATGTACAAGCAGTAGTAGTGATGGCGTGACCTCATGTACAAGCAGTAGTAGTGATGGCGTGACCTCATGTACAAGCAGTAGTAGTGATGGCGTGACCTCATGTACAAGCAGTAGTAGTGATGGCGTGACCTTATCTACCTTTTTCTAGCAGTGATGGTGTGACCACATCTACAAGCAGTAGTAGTGATGGTGTGACCTCATGTACAAGCAGTAGTAGTGATGGCGTGACCTCATCTACAAGCAGTAGCGGTGATGGTGTGACCTCATCTATAAGCAGTAGTAGTCATGGTGTCACCTCATCTACAAGCAGTAGCGGTGATGGTGTGACCTCATCAACCAACAGTAGCGGTGATGGTGTGACCTCATCTATAAGCAGTAGTAGTGATGGTGTGACCTCATCTTTAAGCAGTAGCGGTGATGGTGTGACCTCATCTACAAGCAGTAGCGGTGATGGTGTGACCTCATCTACAAGCAGTAGCGGTGATGGTGTGACCTCATCTACAAGCAGTAGCGGTGATGGTGTGACCTCATCAACCAGCAGTAGCGGTGATCGTATGACCTCATCTGTAAGCAGTAGTAGTGATGGTGTGACCTCATCTTTAAGCAGTAGCCGTGATGGTGTGACCCCATGTACAAGCAGTAGCGGTGATGGTGTGATCTCATCTACAAGCAGTAGCGGTGATGGTGTGACCTCATCTACAAGCAGTAGCAGTGATGGTGTGACCTCATCTACAAGCAGTAGCGGTGATGGTGTGACCTCATCTACAAGAAGTAGCACTGATGGTGTGACCTCATCTACAAGCAGTAGCATTGACAACCATCGACTCCGCTACCTTTTGTGGGTAACCGTCAAGTCTCGTCCTCCCATATCCCCATCTCCTAGTGATTTATGGGACTCTGACAAGTCTCCTTGGATTCGGCAGATGCCACTGTCATGTGTCATCCCCCACCCCCCCAACCTTTATCAATTGTGTTTAGATGACATCACTTTCTGGCAGGCGACAAAATAGACAAACTGTCTGAATCTTGTGACAAACACAAGGCCCCGCAATCTGGTAATGAATTCAGGAGCATTGAGATTCCGCTCAGGGCTGCACACGTCTATTCTGCGCTTTGTGAGCAACCGGTACAGCAACCGGAAAAGCCATTCACTGGTCGGTCGGAAACAAAAGGCCGCGCTGGACGACTGGACGAGAAGGTTTTTTTTCCTTTTAGATAATTTTTTTTTTATCCCATCTTTGGAACAGATCCAAAAATCTATGAAGGATCGAGCTGGGGGGGGGGGGGGGGAGGGTGTGCCACGGGCATCCGGAAGGATGGTCCAGCCTTGTCCCATGGCAGATGTCTTGTCTACACATAGGTGGCACAAGCGTCCCTTCCAAAGGAGACACTTCTCCAGATTTAACCCTTCACAATTCAGATATATAAAATAAAATAATACTATAATAATTGCTGGTATAACCTAAGTATCTCCTGTATATAATTATATATGTACAGCTGGTATAAGTTATACATCTTCTTGTATATAGTGATATGGAGCATGCTGGTATAACCTGGGTATCTCCTGTATATAATTATATATGTACAGCTGGTATAAGTTATACATCTTCTTGTATATAGTGATATGGAGCATGCTGGTATAACCTGGGTATCTCCTGTATATAATTATATATGTACAGCCGGTATAAGTTAGTACATCTTCTTGTATATAGTGATATGGACCATGCTGGTATAACCTGGGTATCTCCGGTATATAATATTATATGTACAGCTGGTATTAAGTTATATATCTTCTTGTATATAGTGATATGGAGCATGCTGGTATAACCTGGGTATCTCCTGTATATAATTATATATGTACAGCTGGTATAGTTAATACATCTTCTTGTATATAGTGATATGGAGCATGCTGGTATAACCTGGGTATCTCCTGTATATAATTATATATGTACAGCTGGTATAAGTTATACATCTTCTTGTATATAGTGATATGGAGCATGCTGGTATAACCTGGGTATCTCCTGTATATAATTATATATGTACAGCTGGTATAAGTTTATACCATCTTCTTGTATATAGTGATATGGAGCATGCTGGTATAACCTGGGTATCTCCTGTATATAATTATATATGTACAGCTGGTATAAGTTATACATCTTCTTGTATATAGTGATATGGAGCATGCTGGTATAAACCTGGGTATCTCCTGTATATAATTATATATGTACAGCTGGTATAAGTTATACATCTTCTTGTATATAGTGATATGGAGCATGCTGGTATAACCTGGGTATCTCCTGTACTATAATTATATATGTACAGCTGGTATAAGTTATACATCTTCTTGTATATAGTGATATGGAGCATGCTGGTATAACCTGGGTATCTCCTGTATATAATTATATATGTACAGCTGGTATAAGTTATACATCTTCTTGTATATAGTGATATGGAGCATGCTGGTATAACCTGGGTATCTCCTGTATATAATTATATATGTACAGCTGGTATAAGTTATACATCTTCTTGTATATAGTGATATGGAGCATGCTGGTATAACCTGGGTATCTCCTGTATATAATTATATATGTACAGCTGGTATAAGTTATACATCTTCTTGTATATAGTGATATGGAGCATGCTGGTATAACCTGGGTATCTCCTGTATATAATTATATATGTACAGCTGGTATAAGTTATACATCTTCTTGTATATAGTGATATGGAGCATGCTGGTATAACCTGGGTATCTCCTGTATATAATTATATATGTACAGCTGGTATAAGTTATACATCTTCTTGTATATAGTGATATGGAGCATGCTGGTATAACCTGGGTATCTCCTGTATATAATTATATATGTACAGCTGGTATAAGTTATACATCTTCTTGTATATAGTGATATGGACCATGCTGGTATAACCTGGGTATCTCCTGTATATAATTATATATATACAGCTGGTATAAGTTATACATCTTCTTGTATATAGTGATATGGACCATGCTGGTATAACCTGGGTATGTCCTGATCTGTATATGCAGTGAGTTGGCGGTTGTATTGATGGCTGCTCCGTGGCGGTCACTGTGACACAGCAGAACCTCGGATTTCACACGTAATGGAGCAGTGAGTGCACGGTGTGAAATAATCTGGATAAAACGATCACAGAACAATATGATGAGTGTTTGGACCTCGGCTGCGGCTCACACGCCACAAGACAAAGCCCGTATTCACAGACTGCACGTCAGTGCGAAATCCGGCGCTGGGAACGTAGGTTTTGCTCTAATTTTAGGTATACAATCTAACCATAATAATGTGTCACCGGGTGACTGCAGGCACAGAGCCGCTCCTCTCTTAAAGGGGCGCTCCACCACCAAAAACGGATTGACTGACAGCAAGCAGAGATCTTGAAATTTGCGAGGGATTACAATACAAAGAACATAAGCTGAATCCTGCATTATAGCATGGTAATAGGCGTTTCATCACTTTCTCATGTGGCCCCTGTGTCCCTTGGGGTCACTTAATCAATGGTGAGGTCAAGAAGCAAATAAGTGCGCCTTCACATACCCCAACACATGATGAGGACTGACATGACTATGTACTGACCCCCCACAATCCATATATACCCCTCCCCCACTGACATAACAAACAGTCACACTGAGTGTAGGGTCGTAACCTTACGTCCAAGTGTTTGTGTCCCCGGGTCCCATCAGGACCGTCTGTGCTATACTAATTGGCTGGGGTAATTAACCCTGTCCGCAAACATCAGTTCTGTTTAGATGGGTATGGAGGGCCTCTAACAATGGAGCATTGACTTTACTTTATGTATTGTCCCCTGTATGGACATTTCTATATATAAAGGGGTTATAGGCCTGTACTGTCTCTTTAAGGGAACACCATTTTTTAAAATATCATAATTTAAAAATAAAAAAAAAGTTCCCCCATATACCCAGGGCAGGCATCATGAGGTCTATAAAAGACACCCTGTGACTGCAGATAGTGGTATGGTCCAGAGTCTGGACTCCAGACCAATACCTGACCCCGCCCACTCTGAGCTAAAGATCACATGACTCAAATTGAAAGAGATGCAGTCATAGTATACCGCTAGCACATTCCCCTTAAACACACTAGCCTAAAACCAAAGCCCAACCTCTACTCCAACCCTGAAGACCAACCTCGACTACAAACTCAAAGCCCAACCTTGACCCCAAGCCCCAAACTAGACCCCAAGCCCGGAGCCCAACTTCGACAACCCAACCCCGAGCCCAACTTCGACAACCCAACCCCGAGCCCCAACTTCGACAACCCAACCAGAGCCCAACTTCGACAACCCAACCCAGAGCCCAACTTCGACAACCCAGCCCAGAGCCCAACTTCGACAACCCAGCCCAGAGCCCAACTTCGACAACCCAGCCCAACTTCGACCCCAGAGCCCAACTTCGACCACCCAACCCAGAGCCCAACTTCGACCACCCAACTCAGAGCCCAACTTCGACCACCCAACCCAGAGCCCAACTTCGACCACCCAACTCAGAGGCCCAACTTCGACCACCCAACTCAGAGCCCAACTTCGACCACCCAACCCAGAGCCCAACTTCGACCACCCAACCCAGAGCCCAACTTCGACCACCCAACCCAGAGCCCAACTTTGACCACCCAACCCAGAGCCCAACTTTGACCACCCAACCCAGAGCCCAACTTTGACCACCCAACCCAGAGCCCAACTTTGACCACCCAACCCAGAGCCCAACTTCGACCACCCAAGCCAAAGCACAACTTCGACCACCCACCAAGGCCCAACCCAAGCACCAACCACGACCTCAAACCTGAAGCCCAACTTTGACCCTAAACTGAAGTCCAACCTCGACCCCAAAGCTCGAAGCCCAATTTCGATCCTAACCTGAAGCCTAACCTCGACCCCAAAACTGAAGTCCCACCTCGACTCCAAGCTCGAAGCCCAAGTTCGACTCCAAGGCCATATATACCCCTCCCCCACTGACATAACAAACAGTCACACTGAGTGTAGGGTCGTAACCTTACGTCCAAGTGTTTGTGTCCCTGGGTCCTATCAGGACCGTCTTTGCTATACTAATTGGCTGGGGTAATTAACCCTGTCCATAAACATCAGTTCTGTTTAGATGGATATGGAGGGCCTCTAACAATGGAGCATTGACTTTACTTTATGTATGGTCCCCAGTATGGCCATTTCTGTATATAAAGATGTTATAAACCTGTACTGTCTCTTTAAGGGAACACCATTTTTTAAAATATCATAATTTAAAAATGAAAAAAAAAGTTCCCCATATACCCTGGGCAGGCATCATGAGGTCATGAAGCCCAACTTCGACCACCCAACCCAAAGCCCAACTTCGGCCACCCAACCCAAAGCCCAACCACGACCTTAAACTTGAAGCCCAACCTCGACTACAAACCTGAAGCCCAACTTTGACCCTAAACTGAAGTCCAACCTCGACCCCAAAGCTCGAAGCCCAATTTCGGTCCCAACCTGAAGCCTAACCTCGACCCCAAAACTGAAGTCCAACCTCGACTCCAAGCTCGAAGCCCAAGTTCAACCCCAAGGCCCAACTTCGAAGCCCAATTTCAACCCCAACCCCCGAAACCAACCTTTAATAGGTTGGCATCTACAAAGTAGTGGGACCTGTTTCTTCAGGTTCTTCACTACCCTCGTGGGATTTCCATACCCAGGATCCCACAGATCCCATAAGTAAAAGACTCATTAAAAAGCAATCAACGTGGACAAGCCTTTCATAAACTCGATTTGGACTCCTGGAGAACATAGGGAAAGTTCTCCAGAACTTTTTGGATCTCAACCCAGGTCCATGGATAATTGGTATCCGTGTGAGGCTATAACTCAAATTAGTTATGGCCACACAAGGAACCCCCCTTCATGACTAAAGTATTTGTCACCACGAGATGATCCCGACTTGTCAACAGCTTGTGGAGAAAACAAGACATCAAGACAATGATTCCGGCAACTGACCCGGAAATATTATCTCCCAGCTGCTGCCACACATCTCAACCGGGAACAGACGCACGTCAGGAAATACATATTTATATCAGGGGGAAAAGCCCCGAGCAAACACCTCAAAATTCTGGAGCGGAGCCCATGTGTCTCAGAAGATCAAAGAAAAAGAAGGCTGTATACACAATGTCAGTGAGCTGCCAGGAAGAGTAAAGCACACAGAGTCATGTCTGTTTTAAGATGAGCTGTCATCTATATACCCGGCCAATTTTTTTTTTGTATAGGTTACGTGTCTTACAGCAGGGTATAGTCACAATTATTGGATCATAATTTCATACTCTCCATCTAATTTACCACAATATGCAAATTTTCTACCATGATTAGGTATGGAGATAAGTAGTGACATCATCAAACATAGCGCTATATGGTTGACAGATGGAACGGGAGCCAGGTGTAGTATCTCCAAGAGTTTCAACTTAGTCCTAAGAGAGAGGTTCCTGTTACACAGCCGATCCCGCACCATAATGAGGGCGGATTGGTATTTAAGGACCACTATTATTGGGAACGAATGATCGTACAAGCGCTTGTTCCCTATAACTGGCCCATGTAAATATGTCTGTGGTCAGCTGAGCAAACTGACTGACTGACTGGATCATGTATGCGAGCATGAAATGCTGGCTAGTCGGCAGCCCATGTAGCCAGGAGACAAGCTGAAGTACGGGGAATGAATGATCGTAGTAACCATCGTTCATCCCCCATGCAGTTTCAATCGGCCTGTGCAAAGGCATTTTAAGCGAGCACAGATCGACTGGTTTTAAACTTTGATCATGCTCGTTATGGCCAGGGTCAAGGACCTTCACAGGCGTCATCTCTTCTGGACAAGGAGGTGGGACCCACGCCAGGCTCAGGAACGTGGGCTCCACATGAATGGAGAGCATGATGTAGGTGTGGTGTTCTCTGAAAATAGCCAACCATACTTGTGTGGTGTCCTCTTCAGGGCCCGTTCTTGAGAGAGGAGCAGGTCCCAGAGGTGGGACTACCCCTTTCAGATAAAAACAGTTGATCAGCCCTCCTTAAAAGCTTTTAATGGGTGCCCATCTTCTGTCCCCTTGTTACTACGATCATTCATCCCCGAAAAGATCAGTTGATGAACCAGTAGTCAGTCCGGTTGTCAGGAACATTCATTCCAGATAATTGGCCCCATTATCTGTAAAAGGTCCCTGCAGCCAATCAATTTATCAGCAAATGATGACATCACTGATCCCATCGGTTCTGTGACCTCGCTCATTACTAGTGAATGATAGAAACCCCTGATGACCAATGTTCCCTTTCATTGCTCTGCTAGATTTATATCAAATTCAAGGGGAATGTCTTTTCTGTTGCAGCTCAAGGGTCATGTTCATGCTCTCCCTATCACAGCTCAGGGGGCGTGTCTTAGCTCTCCCTATCACAGCTCAGGGGGCGTGTCTCAGCTCTCCCTATCCCAGCTCAGGAGGCGTGTCTCAGCTCTCCCTATCCCAGCTCAGGAGGCGTGTCTCAGCTCTCCCTATCCCAGCTCAGGAGGCGTGTCTCAGCTCTGCCTATCACAGCTCAGGAGGCGTGTCTCAGCTCTGCCTATCACAGCTCAGGAGGCGTGTCTCAGCTCTGCCTATCACAGCTCAGGAGGCGTGTCTCAGCTCTCCCTATCACAGCTCAGGGGGCGTCTCAGCTCTCCCTATCACAGCTCAGGAGGCAGCTGAAGGATGAAACTGAGCATGTACGACCGTGTCAATGAGCAGGTCAAAGAAACAGGAAGAAAACAACCAGCAGGTGGCGCTATACAGTGGCTAAACTAAATTTCTAATTACATGTAATTACAAAAGTATTCAGATCCAGGTGCAGGTTTGAAAAATGTAGAATATTTTTTGTGTGACAAACCCTTTAAGAGCAGTCAGATGTAAATTTTTGCCTTTTAAGGGGTTGCCCTTTAGGCTAATCATGGAGGTCGGGGCAATGCTGCTGCAAGACGTGAGAAATTATCTGTTCTCCTCCGATGCCCCCGATTTATATAACACCACCGTCTGCCTCGTGCTCCTTTCCAAAATATTGGCAGCTCCAGGGACCGGCTGACACTGAGCAGAGCGCCGCGCAATCAGCGCCGTGACTGAGGGCACGATTCTGTTTCACTTTAATTACAATGTGACAATTACTGCAATGAAAGGGGGGGGCAAAAAGAAAACACCTCTCTGCGGCCCATAAATCATGTCACAGGCCAAACAGGAAGCAGCACTAATGGTTCACATAAGTGGGGAGGGGGGCGCCATTACTTAAATAATCAGCCTGAACAGGTCAACGGACACAGAATATACACATGTGCTGTACTTAAAGGGGCAACTCCACCCAGTACATATCTATATATGACTGTAACCAGCAGGGGCCTGGTGTTCTGGGACCATGATGTTTTGCTGTATGGCCCGGTATTTAGACTTTGAAAAGGTGCACTTTCTTATGACAGGTGACAACTTATACTTAAAGGGCAACTCCACCTAATGCATATATGACTCTAACCTGCAGGGTAAGGCTGCCATAATCTGGGACCAGGATACTTTACTGCAAGGCTTGACATTTAGATATTGAATGAGTGCACTGGAAATAGCTGGTGACAACCTATACTTAAAGGGCAACTCCATCCAATGCATATATACTGCATATAAGACTGTAACCTGCAGGATAATGGTGCCACCACCTAAGACCACGGTGCTCTGCTGCAAGGCTCGCCATTTGGACACTGAAAATAACAGATGACAACCCATACTTAAAGGGCAACTCCACCCAATGTATATGTAATGCATATAGGACTGTAACCATGGTGCCACAATCTGGGACCATGATGCTTTGCTGCAGCGCTGACTGGGTGCGCTGAAAATGACAGGTGACAACCTTTTGCAATGTACTGACGGCTGCCAATCTCTAAAAGCAGAGCTGCAGTGTAAAGCATGGGTGAACAGAGCAGACAGGAGGTGGACTTTGGAGTCCAGTGCAGGGATTGGGTCATTACTCACAGCTGTGGTTAAATGGATCAGCGCTGCAGTATAAAGCATGAAGGCAGGCAGACTTCTAACTACCATGGACTCCAACAGGCAATGCAGTTAAATCACTGATCACAGCGCCATGCCTGTCTGCGTCCGGTACTGCAGCACATCTCCATTGAAGTGCATGTGGCTAAACTGCAATACCGGACACAACCCGTGGTCAGAGGGGGCGCTGTTTTTTTTTTTAAGAAAGTGACGATGCCTTTATATAACTCTTATTCTCCAACTACTGCCCCCATCTGGCATAGATGCAAGATTGTACGCGTCCATTGTGCTCTGCAGTAATACGGTAATCCTCTGGGGTGCCCCGGCGGGGGTGAAGGGGTTAAGGAGAGCCCCCCACAGTAGCTGGGTTCTGTCCAGAGTCTCACGTCACATTGTGCACACTGCCCCGTTTGTCAGGGGGTCTCCGCGGCGGCGCTACACGAGGTACGTTATCCAGAGGGGGCTCACGATAAAGAGACTGTTGTCTCAACTTTTTTTCCTTCGCGGGGTTAAGAAAACAGTCATTTTTTTCTATTTTTTTTTTTATTATATGGCGTCTTTCAATGAAGCATTTACAGCGCTGTAATCCGCCTCCCCCCCCCCTTCCTCCAGAGCAGAGCTCCGTAGCTGAAATCTACTGCAGCCTACGTGGACTTCCCTATGGGACGTTCAAAAAGTTTATACAACTTCATTACTTCGCCCCCCTGAAGCCCCGGCCCGATCCGGCCTCGTTCAGAAGCGATTCACTCATCCTGTCAAAAACTTTCTGCAACTTGCTGCTGTTATCTCCAGTTTATGTTTTTCAATATCTCTGCTAGCGGTCAGTGAATAGAAGCATCCGTGTGCCCATTCTTCTAAGGCATATTACTGGTATATACTAGCTACACAGTGTCCGATTGCTGTGACCCCCCGTTCCCCCATGTCGAGAAATCTCTAGGTACTCCATAACATTATTATCTGGAGACCTTATGGCGGTATTATTGTGGCATTGTACGATATTTGACCACAGTACGGTGGTTACATTTGGCACAATATGATATTGTTATGTGGACACCACATGACGGTATTCATTTGGAACACTGATATTTGGCCACTGTAATATTTCTGCACAGTATGGCACTATTATTTGGACACTTCATGGCGGTATTATTTTGGCATAGTATACTACAAATATTGGCCGCAGCGCGGTGGTATTATTTGGCACAATTAGTTGTGTGGACATAACTATTTCAGCATTATGGCACTGTTATGTGGACACTTCATGGCGGTATTAATTTGCACAGTATGGCACCAATGTTTGGCATCTGTACCAGAGTAATGTGGCACAGTATAACACCAATACTTGGCCACAGTATAGGAGTATTAGTTGTACAGAGTCTGGCACTATTATTTGGACACCTCATGACGGTATTAATTTAGCACAGTATAACACCGATATCTGGCCACTGCATGGCAATATTATTTGTGCACAGTCTGGCACTATTATTTGATACCGCAAGAAGGCATTCATTTGGCACAGTATAACACAGATATCTGGCCACTGTATGGAAGGATTATTTGAGTACTATATGGCACTATTATGTGGACACTTCATTTCAGTATTAATTTGCACAGTATGGCACCAATGTTTGGCCTCTGTACCAGACCTGGTACTAATTTGGTAGAGTATAACACCAATGTACTAGTCTGGCACTATTATGTGGACACCTTATGACGGTATTAATTTAGCACAGTATAACACCGATATCTGGCCGCTGTATAGCAATATTATTTGTGCACAGTCTGGCACTATTATTTGATACCGCAAGAAGGCATTTATTTGGCACAGTATAACACAGATATCTGGCCACTGTATGGGAGGATTATTTGAGTACTATATGGCACTGTTATGTGGACACTTCATGGCAGTATTAATTTGCACAGTATGGCTCCAATGTTTGGCCTCTGTACCAAAGCAGGTACTATTTTGGCACAGTATAACACCAATGTACTAGTCTGGCACTATTATGTGGACACCTTATGACGGTATTAATTTGGCACAGTATAACACCAATATCTGGCCACCGTATGGGAGGATTATTTGAGTACTATACGGCTCTGTTATGAACACTATATGGCTCTTTTACTTGGACACTGCCTGATGGAATCAGTTTGGTTCAGTGTAACAGTATTATTTGGCTACTGTTCAGGAGTAGTACTACTTGTGCATAGTCCGTACACCTCATGTTCGTACTATTTTAGCATAGCACGGCACTACTATTTGGCCACAGAAAAGCGTTAATATTTGGCACTGCAATGTACCGTTGTTTGAACACAACTGTTTGAACACTGCATGACGGTATTATTTGGTACAGTATAACACTTATTTGGCTACTGTACAGGAGTAGTATTTGCTCACAGTCTGAACACCTCATGTCCATATTATTTTAGCATAGTACTATTATTTGGCCACAGAACAGCGTTAATATATGTCGCTATATAGTACTGTTATTCGAACACTACATGGCACTGCTATTTGGACACTGCTTGACAGTATTAATTTGGCACAGTATAACACTGATATTTAGCCGCTGTAGGAGTATAATTTTTGCACACTTTGGTGCTATTATTAGGACACAGCACAGTGTATTATTGGGCTACAGTATAGTGTTATTATTTCAGCACTATATGGTAGTGTTACGTTCATACATACAGCTGTATGTTGGTATTATTTCAGCACCGTATGGTAGTGTTATGTTCATACATACAGATGTATGTTGGTATTATTTCAAGACCGTATGGTAGTGTTATGTTCATACATACAGCTGTATGTTGGTATTATTTCAGCACCGTATGGTAGTGTTACGTTCATACATACAGCTGTATGTTGGTATTATTTCAGCACCGTATGGTAGTGTTACGTTCATACATACAGCTGTATGTTGGTATTATTTCAGCACAGTATGGTAGTGTTACGTTCATACATACAGCTGTATGTTGGTATTATTTCAGCACTGTATGGTAGTGTTACGTTCATACATACAGCTGTATGTTGGTATTATTTCAGCACTGTATGGTAGTGTTATGTTCATACATAACAGCTGTATGTGGTATTATTTCAGCACCGTATGGTAAGTGTTATGTTCATACATACAGCTGTATTTGGTATTATTTCAGGCACGTATGGTAGTGTTACGTTCATACATACAGGTATGTTGGTATTATTCAGCACCGTATGGTAGTGTTCGTTCATACATACAGATGTATGTTCGGTATTATTTCAGCACAGTATGGTAGTGTTACGTTCATACATACAGATGTATGTCGGTATTATTTCAGCACCGTATGGTAGTGTTATGTTCATACATACAGCTGTATGTCGGTATTATTTCAGCACAGTATGGTAGTGTTATGCTCATATATACAGCTGTATGTCGGTATTATTTCAGGCACCGTATGGTAGTGTTATGTTCATACATACAGCTGTATGTTGGTATTATTTCAGCACCGTATGGTAGTGTTACGTTCATCGACATACAGATGTATGTCGGTATTATTTCAGCCACAGTATGGTAGTGTTACGTTCATACATACAGATGTATGTCGGTATTATTTCAGCACCGTATGGTAGTGTTATGTTCATACATACAGCTGTATGTCGGTATTATTTCAGCACAGTATGGTAGTGTTATGCTCATATATACAGCTGTATGTCGGTATTATTTCAGCACCGTATGGTAGTGTTATGTTCATACATACAGCTGTATGTTGGTATTATTTCAGCACAGTATGGTAGTGTTATGTTCATACATACAGCTGTATGTTGGTATTATTTTGGCACAGTATGGTAGTGTTATGTTCATACATACAGCTGTATGTTGGTATTATTTTGGCACAGTATGGCACAGTTATTAGGAAACTGCACAGTGACTGGGCTACAGTATGGTGGTGGTATCTGAGCACAATATGGTAGCACTATTTGTGCCTGTAAGTGATATTATTTCAGCACAGTATGGCACTACTATTAGCCCACTCCTACTACGTGGCGGTATGGGACACAATTTGGAACTAGTTTTAATCTCATATTTTGGAGCAATTCTTCTTCTCGGCTCCTAAAATAATGGATGCCTAGACGAAGCCTTCACGGACCTTGATCCGGCCGTGCTGCCATATGTAATACAATATCCCGAAGCGCCATACGTCCTCCGGTCTCCAGTAGATGAAGCCTCCCTTCTCATGTAATCCTAATCTTCTAAACCTTGACGTGTCACAGATCACTGCTGAAACAAGCAGAACCCTGTCCCGGACACGACCCCGTTCTCAGCTCGCCACCGCGGGGCGTCGCACTGAGAGACAAAGGGCGCATGATTGTGGACCAAGCCCCGAGTCAATTGTCAGGCCCGGGGAGTCGTTGATTTAAAGGTTAATTTCTATGGATAAAATCGGTGACGTCTGAGGGGGGAATGAAGAAAAATGGGCGTCCGTCTGAGAGGGGGGGGGTTAACCGAAAAAGGGAAAATCTTCTGACCATCACGTTTAATCACCAACATGAGGCCTGACAGCTAGAGCCGGGTGTAGAGCGATTCACAGGCTGCCCGTGCCCTGTACTGCCGCGACATGCCCAGGGGTGAGGCTTTCATGTGGCCGGAGAATACAGAAGGGTGAAACCACTTCAGAGCGGCGATCAATGTGAGCGTGACAAATACCGCACGCCTTCAAGTGGTGACTGCCAATTCCCAAATGCTGGGGGGTTGTGAGCGACGTAAGCAGAGCGTAAGATGTGCCAGGCAAGATGGAAGGATATGAGAGGGCTCCACCAGCAGCCAATGTGCTCCAGAACTGCGTCACACACCGTGCTCAGCACCCTGCGGGCAGCCACCGTTCTCAGCACCCCAGGGCCCTTACTGTACTCAGCACCCTGCAGGCAGCCTCTGTATTCAGCACCCTAGGGCCCCATTGTACTCAGCACCCTGCGGGCAGCCACTGTGCTAAGCACGCCCAGGGCCCTTACTGTACTCAGCACCCTGCAGGCAGCCTCTGTATTCAGCACCCTGCAGGCAGCCACCGTGCTCAGCACCCTGCAGGGCAGCCACCGTGCCTCAGCACCCCAGGGCCCTTACTGTACTCAGCACCCTGCGGGCAGCCACCGTTCTCAGCACCCCAGGGCCCTTACTGTACTCAGCACCCTGCGGGCAGCCCACCGTGCTCAGCACCCTACGGGCAGCCACCGTGCTAAGCACCCCAGGGCCCTTACTGTACTCAGCACCCTGCAGGCAGCCTCTGTATTCAGCACCCTGCAGGCAGCCACCGTGCTCAGCACCCTGCGGGGCAGCCACCGTGCTAAGCACCCCAGGGCCCTTACTGTACTCAGCACCCTGCAGGCAGCCTCTTATTCAGTATTCAGCACCCTGCAGGCAGCCACCGTGCTCAGCACCCTGCGGGCAGCCACCGTGCTCAGCACCCCAGGGCCCTTACTGTACTCAGCACCCTGCACTGTATCCAGTATGCTGCGGGCAGCCAATTTACTTAGCAACCTGGGGCCGCCACTGTACTAAGCACTCTGGGCACGGCACCCTGCCGTAGCTGGAGGCGAACCGCCCTCCCCCGTATCTGCAGGCGACCCGCCCTCCGCCGTATCTGCAGGCGACCCGCCCTCCGCCGTATCTGCAGGCGACCCGCCCTCGCCCCTGTATGCAGGCGACCCGCCTCCGCCCTGTATGCAGGCGACCCGCCCTCGCCCTGTATTGCAGGCGACCCGCCCTCCGCCGTATCTGCAGGCGACCCGCCCTCCCGCCGTACTCTGCAGGCGACCCGCCCCTCCGCCGGTATCTGCAGGCGACCCGCCCTCCGCCCTGTATGCAGGCGACCCGCCCTCCGCCCTGTATGCAGGCGACCCGCCCTCCGCCCTGTATTGCAGGCGACCCGCCCTCCGCCGTGTATGCAGGCGACCGCCCTCCCTGTATGCAGCACCCGCCCTCCGCCCTGTATGCAGGCGACCCGCCCTCCGCCCTGTATGCAGGCGACCCGCCCTCCGCCCTGTATGCAGGCGACCGCCCTCCGCCCTGTATGCAGGCGACCCGCCCTCCGCCGTATGCAGGCGACCCTCCGCCGATCTGCAGGCGACCGCCCTCGCCGTATCTGCAGGCGCCCGCCCTCCGCCGTATCTGCAGGCGACCCGCCCTCCGCCGTATCTGCAGGCGACCCGCCCTCCGCCGTATCTGCAGGCGACCCTCCGGGGTCTAACGCACCATCTGGGGGTCTTATAATTTCCAATAAACTGTATATAAAACACAATTCTCAAAAATGAGGAAATGAAAACCCCAGAAGAGGAAGAGTATAAATAGCAGCCGGGGATTACGGTCATATCAAGGCAAGACAGTGGCTGCGGCAGGGTGGGGCCCTGGGGCTATGCTCGGGACCCACTAATTACAGGAGATGCCCTCGATCTCATGTAAATAATAGTCGTTGCATAACGTTACCGCATTTTATGTCACCATTTCAAGACCTCTGCTTCCTGTCAGTGTACGGGAAGATACTAGTTGGAGGAAACCCCTGTACAAATCTTACACTTCTCACAGCTGAGGGTTTGCAACAATGACATCCAGTCTACACAATCCTCTGTAAACTGAACATCCTGTAATCCAGACTATTACATTTTAACAAACCATGGGGACGGGACAGAGATTAGTGCTGCGGATGTGTTTACCCCACACTGTAACAAACTCTCAGCTGTCAGAGGAAATGGTGTAAACGGAAAGGTCTGTTCGTTGATTGCAAGCAGAGATCTTGAAACTTCTGTTCTGCGGATAAGAAGCAGCATGTAAAGGTGGAATACCCCTTTAACAGGAGTTACACATTACACATTTCCGCCAGAGTCGGCGCTGATGACCACATATTGCGGTTATGCTCTGCGGGGTCCTCGAAGCGGTGCGTCTGCGTGCAGCCATTTCTGCTCTTCCCCTGCCTCAGACCTGACCCATATCCTTCCTGCCATCAGCCAATCACGCATCCAACGTATAACCTCATGACCACAGGATATACGACCATGAACAATTCCAGTAATCTGGCATACAACCCTCATCATCCCGCAGCGGACTGCAAGATGACCAAGAACAAAAACTGGGAGATTCGGCAATTATGGGCAACAACGAGACCCTCGGGGGCGGTACCTTTTTCATTTGAAAATCCAGCCCTGTATAGACTCCAGACAATCAGTAAAATAGCAACAAAAACATAAGGGCCCTTGGTCCTGACTCAAGTACCCATTCTCACAGCTGGGGCCCCTTTTTTCCCGATGGGCCCCATAAATTAGTTACATAGGTGCGGCCTATGATACACACCCCATTACCGGTCATGTTGTCTGTATGTGGAGAATTGATCGGCTGGTGTATGCAGGGTAGATAATCTGGATTCCTACACTGACACATTGTGACAAACAATCAGCAAGATTTGGACTGTTGAAAAAATTACTTTACATAGGTTTTTCTAGACCGGATTCAACTGTAACAGACCCTCAGCTGTGAGAAGAAGTTTTTGTTCATGATGGGTTTTTTTTTACCTGTGAACAATATTCCCATTCACTGACAGCAAGCAGAGATGAGATCTTGAAATACATCTACTTTTCATTATACAGGCCTCATTTACATAAACCTGGATGACCCCTCTAATATTTTGAAGGACTTCTAGCCTTAAGTCGTCTCAGATTTCCGCAGGGTGGATTTCGTTATTTTGGGGTTTTTTTTGGTTGTGCCACCTTGCAAGAAATGGAAAGTTCAACGCTTAGCAAACAAGACTGAGTCACTGCCGAATCAGCAAAGACACAAAACACACAATTGTGTAAGGAGATGATGTCAGGTGGAGAGAGAACAACAGATTCTGCTTTGGTCGCCAGAAAATTTGCAGTCGTTAGGAGCCTGGTAGCAGGGTTACTATCCCTGAAAGCTCAAGGTCATGACCGGGGTTAAGAAAGGGCTTCTAGGCTGTGAGGTGGTGGAGGATGGTGGGGAGATGCCTTTGTGAATGGTTATAGATTTCATTTTGGGACCCTGCTAAAGGGGCGGGGGTTGTGACAACTATTCTTGCAAAAAAAAAAAAAAAACAGAAAAAAAAAACTGCAGTGTCATAAGAGTGAATGTCCGTGTCCAACGCGAAGACAAACTGTAAATTTAAAGCTTTGCCTAATCAAATCTGGACAACCACTTTAAATATTGGAGTATGGCTCAGTGTGGGCGGTCTTATTACTAGGTCCACCCATGAGGAGCAGGTAACAGAAGCCAAGTGCTTGTTAAGACTGTCTACTGAAATCAAGAATCAGCCACTGGTTTTATTGGTCCAAACTGGGCGGATCTCTCAACGTGAAGACAAACTGTGAACGTAAAGCTTTGGCTAATCTGATCTGGACAACCACTTTAAATATTGGAGTATGGCTCAGTGTGGGCGGTCTTATTACTAGGTCCACCCATGAGGAGCAGGTAACAGAAGCCAAGTGCTTGTTAAGACTGTCTACTGAAATCAAGAATCAGCCACTGGTTTTATTGGTCCAAACTGGGCGGATCTCTCAACGTGAAGACAAACTGTGAACGTAAAGCTTTGGCTAATCTGATCTGGAAAACCCCTTTAAATATTGGAGGATGGCTCAGTGTGGGCGGTCTTATTACTAGGCCCACTTATGAGGAGCATGTAACACCTGAGGGAAGCCATAAGTGCTTGTTTAGACTGTCTACTGAAATCAAGAATCAGCCACTGGTTTTACTGGATCCTAGTGGTCGTCTGAAGCAGAGGGGCCCTCTGGACTGACTAGTAGATGGAGCACCTAATAAGCAGACCCGCTCCACACTATCACTAAATACTTCTAAAGGTCAACGTATTTTAGAAGATGGGTGTGCTAGACAAGAGTTACATAGAGAAAAGTGCAGAGTAAGGCTGAATGTGGGCGGGCTCACTACTAGGCCCGCCCATGAGGAGCAGGTATCACCTGTGTTCTTCCAATTAGTATCAAGGAGCGTGGTTTTTTTTGTTTTTTTGGATTCTGTCTAGTAGAGGGGAGACCTGATAAGCAGACCCCTCTACATACTCTAAATGACAGAGGGGTGTGTCAGACCAAGAGTTACAGGGTGAAGCTGAATGCGGGTGGTCTCATCTCTAGGCCCACCCATGAGGAGCAAGGATTATCTAGAGGGAACCAAAAATGGTTTGATACTCCACCTAATGAAGTCAAGAAGCAGTCATTGGGTCTGTTGGATTTTGGGAGACTTTGGAGTAGAAGAGCCCCATCGGATTGACTAGCAGAGGGGGGACCCCAAAAGCGAACCCCTCTACATTCTAAAAGGGTCTTTTTATGTAGACCGTAATCGGAGAAATGTCCAGTCCTCTCGTACAGGTCTGATGTTACATCTCATATATGAAGCAGAGCCTACGGTACCAGCACTGCACTCACGGTACAATATCACGTGGCACCACACAGATGGACCAATCTCTGGATGGCTCAACACAGGTCACCCTATGGCTGGCACTGTTCTTACAGGGAATGCTCTGGTTACCACCATTATTGCAGGACACTGACTGGCACCAGATAGGGAACTTTTAGGCTGGCACTTATTGGTTGGTGATCATGCACTGTGACTGGCACCAATGATGCAGTGCACCCTTTGGTTTGCACCAAGCATGTAGGGCATGCTTTGCTTGGCACCAATTACGGTGGGCACTCTTTGGCTGGCACCAATCACGTATAGCTCTCTTTGGTTGGCACAATCACATAGGGCACTCTTGGTATTGATCATGCACAGTACTCTTTAGCTGGCACCATTTATGAAGGGTACTCTGGTTGGCACTGATTTATGAAGGGCACTCTTTGGCTAGTACAATCACGCAGGGCGCTCTTGGCTGGTACTGATCATGCACGGTTCTTTTTAGCTGGCAACGATCATGCAGGGCACTCTTTGGCTGGCACAATCACGTAGGGCACTCTTGGACGGTACTGATCATGCCCGGTACTCTTTAGCTGGCACTGATTATGAAGGGTAGTCTGGTTGGCACTGATCACACAGGGCACTCTAGGTTGGCACTGATCACGCACGGTACTCTGGCACTGATTATGAAGGGCACTCTGGCTGGCACTGATCACGCAGGGCACTCCAGGTTGGCACTGATAATGCATGGTACTCTTTAGTTGGCACTGATTCGGAAGGGCAATTAGCTTGGCACTGATCACGCAGGGCACTTTTTGCTTGATATCAATCAGGTACAGCTCTTTTTGGTTGGCACTGATCAAGCAGGGCACTTGGCTGGCACTGTTGGTGACACTCTGGCACTATGTAGGTGGCACACCCACTGGTGCTGTTTGAGGGCCCTCTAGCTATCTCACACCCCAGAGGTAGGTTCCACAGTGAGGTACGTAGCACCAAATGTATAATATGGAGAATCGGTGCAGGGTGAACATGAGGTGAAGCATCTAAAGGGTTAAAGCTGTGGCAGCCTCCGACCCCCATTGTCCTGAGCGCAGGAAGTTTTCCTTGTGATAACCGGAGATTCCCCACATCCTCAGCTTTCACTTTCACAATGTCCGACAACCGAGCAAACGCCAGAGGGTCAGCGCGCACCTGCACCTGGTTCAGACCCTGGCATCGCGCCACCGCAAACAACAGGATGCCGGGGACTCCCACAATCCTCTCTGCCAACTGCACGGGGATCTCGGCGCCGAAATATAACAGCTCAGCAGACTGTATCACACACGATCAGCTTAGATACGTGGGCAGCAGCCATATGTCACATACAGACGGGTGAACGCAGCTGCCTGTAGGTCGGGTTCAGTATAAACATGGAGGCGACACGTAATGGGGGATATCCTGACGATCAGACCCTCTCTGGTACATGGCAGAGGTAGAACGGGCGCCAGTGGGGGCAGAGCTGCAGGGGTTAATCCTGCGCCTCACGTCACCATCACCCCGGAGAACAAGAGGCTTCTGTCTGGAGTTTAGTCTTTATGTGAAGGAAATGATCTGATGGATTTATAGAGCGGCTGCACCAAACTCTGCTCCACCTTCTGCTGATAAACGACCCCCCCATCCCCCGGTCTATAGGAAGTCACCAACGTATAGAAGATCAGCAGCCAAAACATGTCACATGGTGACCATAACGCCTGCCATGAGGGGCGCTGCCCTCCATACAATATAGCCTGCGGGCAGAAAGACACAGCGTGCTCCGTGATGCACCCGTCACGTGGGGTTTGGTGCCTCATGGTCTTTGGTCTACTTCTTCACTAACGTGCCTTAGTGTCTCTTCTGTTGGAGAATGTAATGTCTAGGCTTTGGCGCGCCTCTTCTCATAGTCTTTGATGTTCCTCTTCATGTGTCGTTAGTGTGCCTCTTCTCGTAGTCTTTGATGTTCCTCTTCATGTGTCGTTAGTGTGCCTCTTCTCGTAGTCTTTGGTGCGCCTCTTCTCATAGTCTGTGGCTCGCTTCTTCTCATAGTCTTTGGCGCACCCCTTCTCATAGTATTTGGTGCACCTCTTATAGTCTTTGGCGCTCCTCTTCTCATGGTCTTTGGCGCTCCTCTTCTCATGGTCTTTGATGTTCCTCTTCTCATAGTCTTTGGCACTCCGCTTCTCATAGTCGTTGGCGCACCCCTTCTCATAGTCGTTGGCGCACCCCTTCTCATAGGGCGCACCCTTCTCATAGTCTTTGGCGCACCCCTTCTCATAGTCGCACCCTTCTCATAGTCTTTGGCGCACCCCTTCTCATAGTCTTTGGTGTTCTTCTTCATGTAGTCTTTGGCGCGCCTCTTCTCATAGTCTTTTGGTGTACCCTTCTCATAGTCTTTGGCGCTCCGCTTCTCATAGTCTTTGGTGTACCTCTTCTCATCTCTTTGGTGCACCTTTCTCATAGTCTTTGGTGCTCTTCTCTTAGTCTTTCTTTTCTATAGTCTTTTGCTCTTCTCATAGTCTTTGGCTCCTCTTCTCATAGTCTTTGGCGTTCTTGTTCTCATAGTCTTTGGTGTACCTTTTCTCATAGTCTTTGGCGCTCCTCTTCTCATAGTCTTTGGTGCACCCCTTCTCATAGTCTTTGGCGCTCCTCTTCTCATAGTCTTTGGTGTACCTCTTCTCATAGTCTTTGGCGCTCCTCTTTTCATGGTCTTTGATGTTCCTCTTCATGTAGTCTTTGGTGTACCTCTTCACTTCATCACTGGTGTACCCCTTCAAGTGGGCACTTCATGCCCTTTGTCTTGAAATTTCAACAGTCCTTCTCAGACACCTTGGTACACTTCGACATGTCTTTCTTGGTGTCCCTCGTCTTGTGCACATCTTGGCATCCCTCATACGATACTTCATGTTCTCTTTGATCCTGGTTTTCATCTTAACCTCTGTGTCCCTTTTAAAGCACATCCTTTTATCTTTGTATCCTTGTACCAATATACCGACCACCCAACATAAGTCTCTGCCAAACCACCTGACCTTGAAGGGTTTTCCCAAGGTCATTCCACCAGTCAACATCATCTCGGACTTCTACAGCTTGGAAATTTTAAGCCGCATCTTGGAGTTGTGGCTCTTCAAACAGGCACCAGGTACCAGACATGGAGGACTACAAGAAATAAAATCTGATCATTGCCGGTAAAGATAGACCTCATCCCGCTAGGTCGGTGAGGCAGGAGGAGGGTGTGATGGAGTAAGGTCAGAAGGTCTTGTATAGATCGGAATCTCTTCTCTTCCTACAACCTGTCAAGGAAGAGTTCCTCTAAAGCTCCACCAGGATCATAGGGAACCCTATGGAGGTCCCATTATTCTAATGTGTATATGTTCCAATTACAGTCAGGACTCGGTACCTCATGCCTCACTGATGTGGCCTCTGCTCTTACTCACTGATGGTGCCTCCTGCCTCACCTGCCTCATGATGGTGCCCCCGGCCTCCAATACTGATGGTTTTCTGATGACTGATGGCACCTGATGCATTCGATTCTGATCCTTTGTCCTCCATTTCCACATTTCCTTCTCACTTACGAGTAGTTTCCTCATCACTGATGCATTATGATGTTACTCAATGATCTGCTTCTTATAAACAACATGGGCAGCAGATCCTGCAATCATCGTGTGGCCCCCGGAGTCATCTCTGCACCGGGGACCGCGGCTACTTTGGACTCAGATACAAAGAGAGGTCACTAGTCGTCATTGTGCCTTCCATAGACACTGAATGACAGATCCACCTGCTTACAGCTCTGCCGGTGACAGTGTCAGTCTTCACTGCAGCCCTTAGTATTCTATTCAGGGACAATCCAGCTGGCAGTGGACTCCAGACGTGCCGTTCAGGATTCTAGGAAAGCTGGATGACGAGGGGAAGAAAGTCCAGACGCCGAGAGCAGCTTCATTAGAGCCAGCGAAATCACCGTGCACAATAACAAGCAGCTATAAACTAGAAACTTGGCTTAGATACACCAACTTAGAGAGCATCACACATGAGCGGCTTAGATACACCAATGGAAAATATCACACGAGAGGCTTAGATACACCAAATATCATAGGGTCACAGACAAGAGGCTTAGATATAACAACTATAAATATAACACAAAATGCTTAGATACACCAACAAAGGATCATACACGATGCTTAGATACACCAACTAAGAGTATCACACATGATACTTTTAGTTAGTGTTCCTAAACCTATCACATGAGAGGTTTAGATACAGCAAGAAGGAAATTATCACATATAAGAGGCTTAGATACACCAAGTAGGAGAGCTTCACAAATAAGAGGCTTAGATACACCAGCTAAGACCGTATCACACATGAAAGTTTTAGACACACAAACTAAAAGTATCACAAATGAGAGGATTAGATACATCAATGAAGACAGGATCAAAAATCGCTCAGCAAACAGTAATATGCATGATAGGCTTAGATACACTGGCTCAGAAGAAAGTATCCCACGTGATATGTTAGATACACAGCTCAGCAAACAGTATCCCACGTGATAGGTTAGATACACAGCTCAACAAACCACATATGTAAGGCTTAGATACCCCTGATAACAGAGCGCTACGATTGATAGGTTTAGATACATCAAGAGTGATTTACAGACATGGGATCAGCAGACTGTATCACATGTAATAGACTTAGATACACCAATTATAAGAGTGTTACTTCATGAGTGGCTTAGATACAAAGGCTCAGCAGACAGTATTACACATAACAGGCTTAGATACAAAAGTAAGCTGTATTTAGAGATTATTACATAATGAAACAAGTAAGATTACATGATGGGGGGAGTAGTGCTGTGCGGGCACATGTGGAGGACAGACATGTGGGGGGCAGGGACTGTTTGCTTGTATTGAGTCCCCTCATTGTCAGCATCTGGACGTCACATGTGAGCGCTGGATACACTGCGGCGGGGGCGGCGAGAGGGAGACTCGGGAGAAGACGCTCACCCAGACCTGCCCAACTGAGTGATGATACATGTGTCATTATCCTGTACCCCGAGTGTCAGTGTCATTATCCTGTACCCCGAGTGTCAGTGTCATTATCCTGTACCCCGAGTGTCAGTGTCATTATCCTGTACCCCGAGTGTCAGTGTCATTATCCTGTACCCCGAGTGTCAGTGTCATTATCCTGTACCCCAAGTGTCAGTGTCATTATCCTGTACCCCAAGTGTCAGTGTCATTATCCTGTACCCCGAGTGTCAGTGTCATTATCCTGTACCCCGAGTGTCAGTGTCATTATCCTGTACCCCAAGTGTCAGTGTCATCATCCTGTACCCCCGAGTGTCAGTGTCATTATCCTGTACCCCGAGTGTCAGTGTCATTATCCTGTACCCCAAGTGTCAGTGTCATTATCCTGTACCCCCGAGTGTCAGTGTCATTATCCTGTACCCCAAGTGTCAGTGTCATTATCCTGTTACCCCCGAGTGTCAAGTGTCATTATCCTGTACCCCAAGGTCAGTGTGTCATTATCCTGTACCCCGAGTGTCAGTGTCATTATCCTGTACCCCGCAGTGTCAGTGTCATGTCATCCTGTACCTGTCCCCTGTACCCCGAGTGTCAGTGTCATTATCCTGTACCCCGAGTGTCAGTGTCAGTGTCATCATCCTGTACCCGAGTGTCAGTGTCATTATCCTGTACCCGAGTGTGTCAGTGTCATTATCCTGTACCCCGAGTGTCAGTGTCATTATCCTGTACCCGAGTGTCAGTGTCATTATCCTGTACCCGAGTGTCAGTGTCATTATCCTGTACCCCAAGTGTCATTATCCTGTACCCCGAGTGTCAGTCATTATCCTGTACCCCGAGTGTCAGTGTCATTATCCTGTACCCCGAGTGTCAGTGTCATTATCCTGTACCCCGAGTGTCAGTGTCATTATCCTGTACCCCGAAGTGTCAGTGTCATTATCCTGTACCCCGAGTGTCAGTGTCATTATCCTGTACCCCGAGTGTCATTCAGTGTCATTATCCTGTACTCCAAGTGTCAGTGTCATTATCCTGTTACCCCGAGTGTCAGTGTCATCATCCTGTACCCCGAGTGTCATTATCCTGTACCCCAAGTGTCAGTGTCATTATCCTGTACCCCGAGTGTCAGTGTCATTTATCCTGTACCCGAGTGTCCGTGTCATTATCCTGTACCCGAGTGTCAGTGTCATTATCCTGTACCCCCGAGTGTCAGTGTCATTATCCTGTTACCCCGAGTGTCAGTGTCATTATCCTGTACCCCGAGTGTCAGTATCATTATCCTGTACCCCGAGTGTCAGTGTCATTATCCTGTACCCCGAGTGTCAGTGTCATTATCCTGTACCCCGAGTGTCGTGTTCATTATCCTGTACCCCAAGTGGTCAGTGTCATTATCTGTACTCCAAGTGTCAGTGTCATTATCCTGTACCCCAAGTGTCAGTATCATTATCCTGTACCCGAGTGTCAGTATCATTATCGTACCCCGAGTGTCCAGTGTCAATTATCCTGTACCCCGAGTGTCAGTGTCATTATCCTGTACCCCGAGTGTCAGTGTCATTATCCTGTACCCCGAGTGTCAGTGTCATTATCCTGTACCCCGAGTGTCAGTGTCATTATCCTGTACCCCGAGTGTCAGTATCATTATCCTGTACCCCGAGTGTCAGTGTCATTATCCTGTACCCCGAGTGTCAGTGTCATTATCCTGTACCCCGAGTGTCAGTATCATTATCCTGTACCCCGAGTGTCAGTATCTTGGAGATTCGCACTATTAGGCCCCAGTATTCGGTACCTGTTAATGACCCGTCATACTGACCCCTGTGCCCCCCGCTCCGGGGTGTGGTGTATGAGGGTCAGGCTGCCCGCTGCTGCTGTGATGTGATGACTGACTGATCACCGGGGACTTTCCATTATCACGTAAGCTGATTAATAAGCCGCAGTACAGTCCGTTCCTTCCTCTTTCGGACAAACCAGCTGCAAAAACACTTCCCATTACCAAAAAAGAGAGGACTATGGGGCAACTCCGTGTATGGGACGGCCGGAATATCACTTTATAACTTGTCACGCACAGCCGTAAAGGATGACACTGGTGGACGGATGAGACCCCCGGACCTCAGAGATACTGAACGCTCAGTCACCGCCCATTTAACCGTGGGGCCCTCAGTACCGCTGACCGCGGCCATTTAACCTCCGGCTTAATAGGCGACCTTCGCCCTTCACAAGTTAAGTGCCTTCATCCAAGACGTCTTCCGGCAGCTGATCACCCATCATCCACAGATAGAAGTAAATCAGACAGTCTATCACTCTCCATCTAGATTTCAGACTCTGTTCATCCTGAGCCACCTGATTCACCCCTTGGGTGCTGTTGGGCCATACACTTGGCTTTTCCAGAAACAGATTAGAATCGGATAAACAGACCGGCACTGAAGGGGTTAATGCATACACCTTTTCTTCGTTTATTTTATAAGGGTGGGGGGGGGGGGGAGAGGGGGTCATGGATCACAAAAGTGACTCTGTTGCAGCGCCCCCCTCGTAGCGCTGTCACCCGGCCGTGCTGACAGGAAGCAGTTACCGCCTTGCATCTCAATCGGCCCACGTGCAGCAGGCAGCGCCGGCCGACCACAGAGCCGCCTCTGTTCCCCTCCTAATTGTCACCATCTGCTCCGCAGATCCGAGGGGCCGGAATAAAGGAGCGTGCGCACACACAGCCCCCGTTCTCGGACGGAGGCGCAGGAATCGCACGTGTCCGGAAAACTGCGCGCTGGACCGTGACTGACCATGACCGGAGGCAACACAGTGCGGTACTACGACCCGGCCCGGCCCGCTACTGAAATATTCTGTACGGAAGAGCGAGAGTGTGGAGGATCCTGGACAACAAAAGCATGAAAAGTCCCATCTGATTCAAATAATACCGCCATACAGTGCCCAAATACTATAGACATGAATAATACCGCCATACAGTGCCCAGATACTATAGACATGAATAATACTGCCATACAGTACCCACATACTATAGACATGAATAATACCGCCATACAGTGCCCAGATACTATAGACATGAATAATACTGCCATACAGTACCCACATACTATAGACATGAATAATACTGCCATACAGTACCCACATACTATAGACATGAATAATACTGCCATACAGTTCCCAGATACTATAGACATGAATAATACTGCCATACAGTACCCACATGCTACAGACATGAATACCGCCATACAGTGCTCAGATACCATAGACATGAATAATACCGCCATACAGTGCCCACATACTGTAGACATGAATAATACCGGCCATACAGTGCCCAGATACTATAGACATGAATAATACCGCCATACAGTGCCCAGATACTAAAGACACGAATAATACTGCCATACAGTGCTCAGATACTATAGACATGAATAATACTGCCATACAGTGCCCACATAGTACAGACATGAATAATACTGCCATACAGTGCCCACATAGTACAGACATGAATAATGCTGCCATACACTGCCCACATAGTACAGACATGAATAATACTGCCATACAGTGCCCACATAGTACAGACATGAATAATACTGCCATAACAGTGCCCACATAGTACAGACATGAATAATACTGCCATACAGTGCCCACATAGTACAGACATGAATAATACTGCCATACAGTGCCCAGATACTATAGACATGAATAATACTGCCATACAGTGCCCAGATACTATAGACATGAATAATACTGCCATACACTGCCCAGATACTACAGACATGAATAATACTGCCATACACTGCCACATACAACATACTTGAATACAATGTCCACATGTTAGACATAAATACCACCATAAAGTTCCCAGATACTATAGACATGAATAATACCGCCATACAGTGCCCACATATTAGAGACATGAATACTGCCATACACTGCCACATACAACATACTTGAATAATACTGCCATACAGTGCCCACATACTAAAGACATGAATAATACTGCCATACACTGCCACATACTAAAGACATGAATAATACTGCCATACACTGCCACATACAACATACTTGAATAATACTGCCATACACTGCCCACATACTAAAGACATGAATAATACTGCCACACAGTGCCACATACAACATACATGAATAATACCGCCATACAGTGCCCCCATAATAAGCACATGAATAGCAGGGGCATCTACTATTATCCACGTGATCTTTTTTGGCTCATGGAGGGGGGAGCACCTCCAGCCCCCATCTATTATCAGGGTGTCTGTGCCGTGTACTCCCTTGGTCGCCCCCTTGTGGTCGGGATCCCTCCGTAAAGTATGAAAGCTAATGACGATGATTATAACGAGGGGGGGGGGTAATCAGTGGTATCTGCAGGTGTTCCTGCGTCTCACAGGAATGTCTTTGGTCTCTTGTCATTTGTGTCCCCTGCCCCGCACACCCCGGGGCCCCGGCGGGAGGCGCCCCTTGTTCCCCAGCGTTCTCCACATTTCCTCTAACAAGATGAAAAGCCTTGCGCCTCATTTCTCCTGAAGAGCCGAAATCTCTCTGTTTGCTTGATGAGATGGGGCGGCACGGATGGCTGAGCACACCGCAGTGCGGGTCTATAGTCATTGTCACCGTCGTCTCAGAGCGCCATTCACTGACTGCGCCGGCAGCAGAGGTGGGACGAGGACTAAAGGGGCTCCAAGACCATCAGCGCTACAAGGGTATATTCACACAGTCGCAGTCTGAACCTAGCCTAAACGGCACAACTGTTCCAAAATCTCTGTTTGCTGTCAGTGAATGGAAACAACCAACACCAAGGCTATTGGCCGGGTTATGACGGCGGCCGTTTGTCAACGTCTGGCGGAACGTAGGAAACCATGGACTGTGATGTTCACCAGAGCGCAGCTCCGAAGGTCGATGGACTCTACTGGAGAAGTGTAATGGACCACGGCCAAGACAGACCCCGGATAAGCGCCTTCATGTCCTCGTCTTGGCGTGGCGACCGTTGCGGTAATACGGCTCATCTAATCAGGAGACTCGAAGCCATTGGAGGGTTTTCGTTCCTCAGATGGCGACCCTCAGACAAGAAGTCTCATTTCCTGATCTTAAGACGTCTCGGGTCTGGCACTTAAGTCCAGTCTGAAGAGGAGGAAGTATTAAGTGGACGCACTTCAGGCCGGCCGCGGGATTTACTGCGGATAGTAATAAAGGTTAACCCCATAGTGACCGGATTGGGGGGTAGGAAGGACGTATGTACAACTTGAAGCAAATGTCTGGGCACCGGGGGGGCGGGGGTGGGGGGGGGTTTTGGGGGGGGTGAAGATCAGATGCCAGGAGGGTCGGAGTAAGAACTGAGAAGATGAGATCCTCCGACAACCATTAATACAAACCCCCCTATCCTGCTGGACCATAACCAACACAGCCTGCTGGACCCACAACCAAAGCCCTCCGGCCTGCTGGACCCACAACCAAAGCCCTCCGGCCTGCTGGACCCACAACCAAAGCCCTCCGGCCTGCTGGACCCACAACCAAAGCCCTCCGGCCTGCTGGACCCACACCAAAGCCTCCGGCCTACTGACCCACAACCAAAGCCCTCCGGCCTACTGGACCCACAACCAAAGCCCTCCGGCCTGCTGACCTAATAACCAAAGCCCTCCAGCCTGCTGACCTCCTAACCAAAGCCCTCCAGCCTGCTGGCCTCCTAACCAAAGCCCTCCAGCCTGCTGGCCTCATAACCAAAGCCTTCCAGCCTGCTGGGGTCATAACCAAAGCCCTCCAGCCTGCTGGCCTCATAACCAAAGCCTTCCAGCCTGCTGGGGTCATAACCAAAGCCTTCCAGCCTGCTGGTCCCATAACCAAAGCCCTCCAGCCTGCTGGTCCCATAACCAAAGCCCTCCAGCCTGCTGACCTCCTAACCAAAGCCCTCCAGACTGCTGGACCCATAACCAAAGCCCTCAGCCTGCTGGCCTCCTAACCAAAGCCCTCCAGACTGCTGGACCCATGACCAAAGCCCTCCAGCCTGCTGGACCCATGACCAAATCTCTCCAGCCTGCTGGCCTCATAACCAAAGCCCTCCGGCCTGATGGACCCACAACCAAAGCCCTCCGGCCTAATGGACCCACAACCAAAGCCTCCGGCCTGCTGGCCTCATAACCAAAGCCTCCATCCTGCTGGCCTCATAACCAAAGCCCTCCAGCCTGCTGGCCTCATAACCAAAGCCCTCCAGCCTGCTGGCCTCATAACCAAAGCCCTCCAGCCTGCTGGCCTCATAACCAAAGCCCTCCAGCCTGCTGGCCTCATAACCAAAGCCCTCCAGCCTGCTGGCCTCATAACCAAAGCCCTCCAGCCTGCTGGACCCACAACCAAAGCCCTCCGGCCTGCTGGACCCACAACCAAAGCCCTGCAGCCTGCTGGACCCACAACCAAAGCCCTCCAGCCTGCTGGACCCCCAACCAAAGCCCTCCAGCCTGCTGGACCCCCAACTAAAGCCCTCCAGCCTGCTGGACCCAAGGACCAAAGCCCTCCAGCCTGCTGGCCCAAACCAAGCCCTCAGCCTGCTGGACCCACAACCAAAGCCCTCCAGCCTGCTGGACCCAGGACCAAAGCCTTCCAGGCCTGCTGGCCCCATAACCAAAGCCCTCCAGCCTGCTGGACCCACTACCAAAGCCCTCCAGCCTGATGGACCCATAACCAAAGCCCTCCAGCCTGATGGACCCATAACCAAAGCCCTCCAGCCTGGATGGACCCACTACCAAAGCCCTCCGGCCTGATGGACCCATAACCAAAGCCCTCCGGCCTGATGGACCCATAACCCAAAGCCCTCCATCCTGCTGACCTCATAACCAAAGCCCTCCAGCCTGCTGGCCTCATAACCAAAGCCCTCCAGCCTGCTGGACCCATAACCAAAGCCCTCCGGCCTGCTGGACCCACAACCAAAGCCCTGCAGCCCTGTTGGACCCACAACCAAAGCCCTCCGGCCTGCTGGACCCACAACCAAAGCCCTCCAGCCTGCTGGACCCCCAACCCAAAGCCTTCCAGGCCTGCTGGACCCACAACCAAGCCCTCCAGCCTGCTGGACCCAGGACCAAAGCCCTCCAGCCTGCTGGACCCAGGACCAAAGCCCTCCGGCCTGCTGGACCCCATAACCAAAGCCCTGCAGCCTGCTGGACCCCCAACTAAAGCCCTCCAGCCTGCTGGACCCACAACCAAAGCCCTCCAGCCTGCTGGACCCCCAACCAAAGCCCTCCAGCCTGCTGGACCCAGGACCAAAGCCCTCCAGCCTGCTGGACCCCCAACCAAAGCCCTCCAGCCCTCCATTATCCTCTTCCCTCTGCTCTGCTGGACACATGACGATCTGTGGACATCTGGATCTCCGTGTCTTTCAAAGAGGAATCCATTCTGACTCAGATGCTTGTCGGGGGCGCTCCCCCTCTGCCTGATAATTAAAGGGGCGCAGTCATCAGCGAGGTCTCCCCCGTCCAGAGAAGTGCTGACTGACAACATATCCCTTGCGCGGAGTGTCTGGCCTGTCGGCGGTGAACTAGTTAATGTGTTGGCCCGGTGCCACCCAAAGCAGGAATTGTTTTCGCCAAAAATCTTCTCCAGCTCACCCCTGGCGCCGAGCCGACCTCTCCAAGCCTGGCCTGGATGAGGAGGACGAGCGCTGGAGGGGGGGGGGCCTGAGCTGTGGACACCAGGAAGGACGGGGTGCTGGAGACCACCTAGCCCCCCCCCCGACCACCATCCTGTCCGTATGGTCGCCCGCTGAGCTTCTGCTGATCCACCGGAGCCAATCTCAACACGCTGAGCTGCAGTGTAAAGAATGAGGGAGCAGCAGAGCAACATCTACAACCTCTGATAAGCGAGGAGGTGGATTTCTTCTATAGAAGTCATATATCGTAAATGGAGAGAAAAGCTGCAGTGTAAAGCAACGTGGTGACCAATAACGTTCTAAGCTTTTGACAGGGTAATGTCAACACGCCGAGCTGCAGTGTAAAGAATGAGGGAGCAGAAGAGCAACAACTGGAACCTCTGATAAGGGAGAAGATGGATTTCAGGCTGCCTGAAAATGGAGAGAAAAGCTGCACTGTAAAGTAACGTGGTGACCAATAACATTCTAAGCTTTTGACAGAGTAATCTCAACATGCTGAGCTGCAGTATAAAGAATGGGGGAGCAGCAGAGCAACACCTGGAACCTCTGATAAGCGAGGAGGTGGATTTCTTCTATAGAAGTCATATATCGTAAATGGGGAGAAAAGCTGCAGTGTAAAGCAACGTGGTGACCAATAACGTTCTAAGCTTTTGACAGGGTGGGACAACATGCAAACTGTCTAAAAGGTCAATATACAATGTAGAAGAGCCGGGGCAACACGAGGCAGCGCCCCTAATGGAGGAGAGCTGAACTGCAGGCAATTATCCACAGCAGTTCATGATAGTCTGGCCACTAGATGGCGCACGTCTATTGCTGTGTGCGCACAGGACAGCAGATCTACATCCATAGTTGCCCAGGCTACGAGCTCTGTTGTGCAAGGTTTACAGTCCTCAGGATGCAGCCTGCAGTGTAAAGCATGGCGGTCATACACACATGTAATAAGGTCAGCCAGTTTATAAGACTCCGCATGAATGCTACATTTCAGAGATGTGGAGGGCCCCTTTAAGAGAAGCGCGCCGACTCATCTTTGCCGTTTCCTGACATTTGCATTTTTATCTGTGAGGTCAGAGCCTCGTCTTATCTGCCAGCGATACCCGCCGCGGCGCGCTTCCCCAGAAATACTGCCAGTTCCTGGCACACACACCGCCACGGGGGTTTCACTATTAGTCAGCGGTGAACTGCTGTTCCAGATGTACGCCGGAGTTGCGGGGGCGCAGCGGGGTCACGGTGACCCCCTTAAAGGGCAGCGCCACACCCATCCTGCAATACCAGACACAATCACAGGAAAGGGGGGGCGCTGCTTCTCTTAAAGCGCTAGCTGGTCGAGGGGTGTGAATAATATTGCAAACGGCTCAAGGAGGGACCAAACGGGTCACTTACCACGGGGGGGTTCCCAAAAAGAAGCCTCAATTATCGTGTAGCGGACATATACATGATTTTTTGATCAATTTCAAAACCTCTGCTTGCTGCCAGTGAATGTAAACATCCCTAATCGCACCCAGACGCCATACTCCTCGCAGCGCAGAGTGTTTGTCACAATTGCATCCGGCCTTGGATGAGCTCAGCCTATCGACAACACAAATCTCCCCCACCGTTTTCACAATCTCTGCTTGCTGTCAGTGACTGTTTCCTTTCCTGACAGCTGATGGTTTGTTACAATGTATCAGTGCAGGTAAACTGTATCAGGACTGGAAACAACTGAAACAAACCCACAGCTGTCAGGAAAAAAACAAACACAGTCACTGACAGCAAGCAGAGATTGTGGAAACGGTGAGATGGTATCACAGCCCGCGCCCCTGTATGACCCGCCGGCCCCTCACCCGTATCCATCCCCCGTCCACTAATCTGGGTAACCCGATACGCCCTATACATTAAATCTGCCCCCCGCCCGGGCATTATGGAGGAGACTGGCGGCGTTACCACTGCTTGCCCGAGACGGACAGCGACACATGGGCCGGGGAGGAGGGGGCCGCACCCCCCCCCCCCAGGAGGGACAGGAGCCGCTTCAAAGGCCGACCGCCCGACCGCAAGCACCGCACCTGTCCCCGACCTGTAACGCTTAATCCGGGGACATTTACAGGGGATTGGGGGGGAGATGACGGCGAAGGCGGGGGAGGGAGGGGGGCAGGGTCGGGCGCGGGGTTCCCATGGGCTTCACGGACGGCGGGAAAGAGGGGATTTTCAGGGAAGAATTCTGAAAGCAGCGGAAAACCGGATGCACATGAGCCTGGCACACCGAACACAGTGGAAGGAAAAACCTGCTAATCCGGCACTGCGGTGAACCCCGCGACTGCTGGATTATCAGGACCTCTGGATGCCAGATAATTGGAATTACAGGATACCAGATTATCAGAATAATAGCACATTATTGGAATTTCTGGATGCTGGATTATCAAATCTGGATAACAGATTATCAGAATGTCTGGATGCCAGATAATTGGAATTTCTAGATGCCGGACTATTGGATTTTGCAGATATTGGATTATCAGAATTTTTGGATTATGGATCATCAGAATGTCCTCATGTCAGATTATCAGAATGCCTTTATATCAGATTATCAGGATGTCTTGATATAAATTTATCAGAATGGCTAGAGGACAGATGATCGGAATTTCTGGATGCCAGGCTATTGGATTTTCTAGATATTGGATTAGCAGGATTTCTGGATGATGGATTATCAGAATGCCCTTGCGTCAGATTATCAGAATGCCCTCGTGTCAGATTATTAGAATGCCCTCATGTCAGATTATCAGAACGTCCTCCTGTCAGATTATCAGAATGTCCTCCTGTCAGATTATCAGAATGTCCTCCTGTCAGATTATCAGAATGTCCTCCTGTCAGATTATCAGAATGCCCTCCTGTCAGATTATCAGAATGTCCTCCTGTCAGATTATCAGAATGTCCTCCTGTCAGATTATCAGATTGTCCTCCTGTCAGATTATCAGAATGTCCTCCTGTCAGATTATCAGAATGTCCTCCTGTCAGATTATCAGAATGTCCTCCTGTCAGATTATCAGAATGTCCTCCTGTCAGATTATCAGAATGTCCTCGTGTCAGATTATCAGAATGCCCTTGCATCAGATTATCAGAATGTCCTCCTGTCAGATTATCAGAATGCCCTCATGTCAGATTATCAGAATGCCCTCATGTCAGATTATCAGAATGTCCTCCTGTCAGATTATCAGAATGCCCTCATGTCAGATTATCAGAATGCCCTCCTGTCAGATTATCAGAATGCCCTCATGTCAGATTATCAGAAATGTCCTCCTGTCAGATTATCAGAATGTCCTCGTGTCAGATTATCAGAATGCCCTTGCGTCAGATTATCAGAATGTCCTCCTGTCAGATTATCAGAATGTCCTCCTGTCAGATTATCAGAATGTCCCTCCTGTCAGATTATCAGAATGCCCTCCTGTCAGATTATCAGAATGTCCTCCTGTCAGATTATCAGAATGTCCTCCTGTCAGATTATCAGAATGTCCTCCTGTCAGATTATCAGAATGCCCTTGCGTCAGATTATCAGAATGCCCTTGCGTCAGATTATCAGAATGTCCTCCTGTCAGATTATCAGAATGCCCTCCTGTCAGATTATCAGAATGCCCTCCTGTCAGATTATCAGAATGCCCTCATGTCAGATTATCAGAATGCCCTCCTGTCAGATTATCAGAATGCCCTCATGTCAGATTATCAGAATGTCCTCCTGTCAGATTATCAGAATGTCCTCCTGTCAGATTATCAGAATGCCCTCCTGTCAGATTATCAGAATGCCCTCCTGTCAGATTATCAGAATGTCCTCCTGTCAGATTATCAGAATGCCCTCCTGTCAGATTATCAGAATGCCCTCCTGTCAGATTATCAGAATGTCCTCCTGTCAGATTATCAGAATGCCCTCCTGTCAGATTATCAGAATGCCCTCCTGTCAGATTATCAGAATGCCCTCCTGTCAGATTATCAGAATGCCCTCCTGTCAGATTATCAGAATGTCCTCCTGTCAGATTATCAGAATGTCCTCCTGTCAGATTATCAGAATGCCCTCCTGTCAGATTATCAGAATGTCCTCATGTCAGATTATCAGAATGTCCTCCTGTCAGATTATCAGAACGTCCTCCTGTCAGATTATCAGAATGTCCTCCTGTCAGATTATCAGAACGTCCTCGTGTCAGATTATCAGAATGTCTAGATACAAATTTATCAGAAGGTCTGGATAACAGATTATCAAACTGTCTCGATGCCCGATTACTGGAATCTCTGGACGCCAGATGATATGACTTTCTGAAAACCAGATTATCGGAATTTCATTAAAATCTTAATTTTCGGATGCATGATTTTCTTAACTTCGAGATGACAGATTATCGGGCGCTGTGAATTCTGGATTACTGGAATTTCAACAATCTCACCAATACACGGGGCGCTTACACAACATTTCGGCACCGTGCTTGTATCCTATAACGGTCGGATCAATGCTGCGGGCGTACAGGCGAGTCTGTCTCCACCACATGGCAGATGTGACATTCGGGAGCCTGGAAAAGCTGGGTGACAACCACTGTGGGGGCAGGGAAGGCGGCCATATTGGTTGTTACTTGGCTTTTCCCCACTTAGATGAGAGAGAGAGGAAGGAGATATGTTCTGCGGATGTAACGACCACACAGAGGGTTCTCTAAACTGAAACACTGTAACAAACCCTCAGCTGGGAGAAGTAACAGGTCTGGAGAGGATTCCGGTATGAAATGGTCACCTGTGTGAGGAGCTGATCCGGCGTCAGGCTGTTGATCCATCGGGTGTAGCGTTCTGTTGCATCGGACGGTTCACGTCTCACCCGACATCCAATGATCTGGAAAAAAAAGGGAAGCGGGAAAGGGTCAAAAAGTGAACGGGCGTGAAAGTGGAAACATGTGGCGCTAACTATGGTGACAGCAAAGTGTATGTGGATTTATACTGGAAACTGTCAGCAAGTTGTGGTCACACACCCTGACAACTTTTATAACTCCCTGTAATAATCAAAGGAATGTATAGAACCTGAGCAAGTATTCAGCGACTCCACGAGCAGAATAGTGAGTGCAGCTCTGTAGTATAATACAGGATAAGTAATGAATGTACACAGTGACTGCACCAGCAGAATAGTGAGTGCAGCTCTGGAGTATAATACAGGATGTAACTCAGGATCAGTACAGGATAAGTAATGTATGTACACAGTGACTGCACCAGCAGAATAGTGAGTGCAGCTCTGGAGTATAATACAGGATGTAACTCAGGATCAGTACAGGATAAGTAATGTATGTACACAGTGACTGGACCAGCAGAATAGTGAGTGCAGCTCTGGAGTATAATACAGGATATAACTCAGGATCAGTACAGGATAAGTAATGTATGTACACAGTGACTGCACCAGCAGAATAGTGAGTGTAGCTCTGGAGTATAATACAGGATATAACTCAGGAACAGTACAGGATAAGTAATGTAATGTATGTACACAGTGACTTGCACCAGCAGAATAGTGAGTGCAGCTCTGGAGTATAATACAGGATGTAACTCAGGATCAGTACAGATAAGTAATGTATGTACACAGTGACTGCACCAGCAGAATAGTGAGTGTAGCTCTGGAGTATAATACAGGATATAACTCAGGATCAGTTTCAGGATAAGTAATGTATGTACACAGTGACTCCACCAGCAGAATAGTGAGTGCAGCTCTGGAGTATAATACAGGATGTAACTCAGGATCAGTACAGGATAAGTAATGTAATGTATGTACACAGTGACTGCACCAGCAGAATAGTGAGTGCAGCTCTGGAGTATAATACAGGATGTAACTCAGGATCAGTACAGGATAAGTAATGTATGTACACAGTGACTGCACCAGCAGAATAATGAGTGCAGCTCTGGAGTATAATACAGGATGTAACTCAGGATCAGTACAGGATAAGTAATGTAATGTATGTACACAGTGACTGCACCAGCAGAATAGTGAGTGCAGCTCTGGTGTATAATACCGGATGTAACACAGGATAAGTAATGTAATGTATGTACACAGTGACTGCACCAGCACAATAGTGAGTACAGCTCTGGAGTATAATACAGGACGTAACTCAGGATCAGTACAGGATAAGTAATGTATGTACACAGTGACTGCACCAGCAGAATAGTGAGTGCAGCTCTGGTGTATAATACAGGATGTAACTCAGGATCAGTACAGGATAAGTAATGTAATGTATGTACACAGTGACTGCACCAGCAGAATAGTGAGTACAGCTCTGGAGTATAATACAGGATGTAACTCAGGATCAGTACAGGATAAGTAATGTAATGTATGTACACAGTGACTGCACCAGCAGAATAGTGAGTGCAGCTCTGGTGTATAATACAGGATGTAACTCAGGATCAGTACAGGATAAGTAATGTAATGTATGTACACAGTGACTGCACCAGCAGAATAGTGAGTGCAGCTCTGGAGTATAATACAGGATGTAACTCAGGATCAGTACAGGATAAGTAATGTATGTACACAGTGACTGCACCAGCAGAATAATGAGTGCAGCTCTGGAGTATAATACAGGATGTAACTCAGGATCAGTACAGGATAAGTAATGTAATGTATGTACACAGTGACTGCACCAGCAGAATAGTGAGTGCAGCTCTGGTGTATAATACCGGATGTAACACAGGATAAGTAATGTAATGTATGTACACAGTGACTGCACCAGCACAATAGTGAGTACAGCTCTGGAGTATAATACAGGACGTAACTCAGGATCAGTACAGGATAAGTAATGTATGTACACAGTGACTGCACCAGCAGAATAGTGAGTGCAGCTCTGGTGTATAATACAGGATGTAACTCAGGATCAGTACAGGATAAGTAATGTATGTACACAGTGACTGCACCAGCAGAATAGTGAGTGCAGCTCTGGTGTATAATACAGGATGTAACTCAGGATCAGTACAGGATAAGTAATGTAATGTATGTACACAGTGACTGCACCAGCAGAATAGTGAGTGCAGCTCTGGAGTATAATACAGGATGTAACTCAGGATCAGTACAGGATAAGTAATGTAATGTATGTACACAGTGACTGCACCAGCAGAATAGTGAGTGCAGCTCTGGAGTATAATACAGGATGTAACTGAGGATCAGTACAGGATAAGTAATGTAATGTATGTACACAGTGACTTCACCAGCAGAATAGTGAGTGCAGCTCTGGAGTATAATACAGGATAAGTAATGTTGGAATGAGGCTGGACAGGTATGTATTATGTAGGCTGATATAAGGGTTAATACAGGAGGCCTCCATGATGTGTTTGTGGTGTGGACAGGACACGGCAATGAGTAATGGACGATGAGTTTCTGCCCAGGAATGTATGAACTGGCAGACATCATCCCCCCCCCCAGCTCCTACCCCAATAGGAAGAAGTTATCTAAAATGTAGCTCCTGAAGGTTGATGCAGGAATGTCAGCGTATTATAATCCGGATTATTGGAGCATACCCCGGGGGATCAATCATCCTGCCCCCCCCCCCCCCGTACATGGTAAAATCTCTCTCATGTTGTCATCTGCTACAATGTATCAGCGCAGGAAACATATCAGTCTGGGGTCCAAGATGTCCAGGTCACAGAGGATTGTCTAACTGGATGCAAACCTCCAGCTGGGAGAACTATGAGGCCGGCACTGGTTCTAACTATTCGTCAACAGCAAGCAGAGATACTGACACCACTGAGTAACTGATTCACAAAGCTGACAACCTTTTCATTCTATAACGATGAAGCTTTGGGTAAAGGCAAGTTGGGGGGGGGGGGGATGTCCTGACCTACGGGAAGTTACGTGACACGGCAGGGCAGTGACGAGTCTCCAGGGAGCTCCCCTTTAAGTGAGTAATGCGGCCCCGGTGAAAGCCTCATACCCCCCTCCATTACTGGACTAATGGAATTAGGGGGGGTGATGAATGAAGGCTACACGGCGCGGCCACTGATCTGGAGGGAAGCGTGTGATATAAACACGCCAACACCTGCTCAGGGGTCACCGCTGGGGGGTCCTATAGAGAGCCGGAGAGAGTCCCCCTGTACGGACAGCGTCTGGTGCCGCATTATCAGACTTTCTGGATTATTAGATGCCGGACTGGGTGCGTGGCGCCCCTTTAAGAGCTGCTGCAGTGACATTACTGGGATAGCTGCGGCCTCGGCTCCGAAATCCCAGGAATTTTTATTTGTCATTAGACGCTGATTATTGCCGCTTCCCCCACTTCCCGCTCACACAATGCGCTGCTAATTGAATTGTAATTAAACGAGGGGAACGCAGGACAGATGTGGGGGGGAGGGATACAGCCCGGCAGGCGGCAAATACTGCATACTATAGATTTCTGGTACACAGCAACGGAGCACGTGTGTGATATGTACTGTGTACTCATGTACTCATGTAGCTACAGTATAAGTGTATGTACACAGGTATGTACAGTATATACAGTGTGAGTGTATGTACAGGGGTATATATCATGTATACAGTGTGAGTGTATGTACACAGGTATGTACAGTATATACAGTGTGAGTATGTACAGTATATACAGTGTGAGTATGTACAGGGGTATGTATCATGTATACAGTAAGTGTATGTACAGAGGTATGTACAGTATATACAGTGTGAGTGTATGTACAGAGGTATGTACCATGTATACAGTGTGAGTGTATGTACAGAGGTATGTACCATGTATACAGTGTGAGTGTATGTACAGAGGTATGTACCATGTATACAGTGTGAGTGTATGTACAGAGGTATGTACCATGTATACAGTGTGAGTGTATGTACAGAGGTATGTACAGTATATACAGTGTGAGTGTATGTACAGAGGTATGTATCATGTATACAGTGTGAGTGTATGTACACAGGTATGTACAGTATATACAGTGTAAGTGTATGTACAGAGGTATGTATCATGTATACAGTGTGAGTGTATGTACAGAGGTATGTGTCATGTATACAGTGTGAGTGTATGTACAGAGGTATCATGTATACCGTGTGAGTGTATGTATACAGGTATGTACAGTGTATACAGTGTGAGTGTATGTACAGAGGTATGTGTCATGTATACAGTGTGAGTGTATGTACAGAGGTATGTACAGTGTATACAGTGTGAGTATATTTACACAGGTATGTACAGTGTGTGTGTATGTACAGAGGTATGTACAGTGTATACAGTGTGAGTGTATGTACACAGGTATGTACAGTGTATACAGTGTGAGTGTATGTACACAGGTATGTACAGTGTATACAGTGTGAGTGTATGTACAGGGGTATGTATCATGTATACAGTGTGAGTGTATGTACAGGGGTATGTATCATGTATACAGTGTGAGTGTATGTACACAGGTATGTACAGTATATACAGTGTGAGTGTATGTACAGAGGTATGTATCATGTATACAGTGAGTGTATGTACAGAGGTATGTACCATGTATACAGTGTGAGTGTATGTACACAGGTATGTACAGTGTATACAGTGTGAGTGTATGTACAGGGGTATGCATCATGTATACAGTGCGAGTATGTACAGAGGTATGTGTCATGTATACAGTGTGAGTATATGTACACAGGTATGTACAGTGTATACAATGTGAGTGTATGTACAGAGGTATGCATCATGTATACAGTGTGAGTATGTACAGAGGTATGTGTCATGTATACAGTGTGAGTATATGTACACAGGTATGTATCATGTATACAGTGCGAGTATGTACAGAGGTATGTATCATGTATACAGTGCGAGTATGTACAGAGGTATGTATCATGTATACAGTGTGAGTATATGTACACAGGTATGTATCATGTATACAGTGCGAGTATGTACAGAGGTATGTATCATGTATACAGTGCGAGTATGTACAGAGGTATGCATCATGTATACAGTGAGTGTATGTACAGAGGTATGTATCATGTATACAGTGAGGGTATGTACAGAGGTATGTATAGTGTATACAGTGTGAGTGTATGTACAGAGGTATGTGTCACGTATACAGTGTGAGTATATGTACACAGGTATGTACAGTGTATACAGTGTGAGTGTATGTACAGAGGTATGTATCATGTATACAGTGTGAGTGTATGTACAGAGGTATGTACCATGTATACAGTGTGAGTGTATGTACAGAGGTATGTACAATGTATACAGTGTGAGTGTATGTACACAGGTATGTACAGTGTATACAGTGTGAGTGTATGTACAGAGGTATGTATAGTGTATACAGTGTGAGTGTATGTACAGAGGTATGTACAGTGTATACAGTGTGAGTGTATGTACAGAGGTATGTATAGTGTATACAGTGTGAGTGTATGTACAGAGGTATGTGTCACGTATACAGTGTGAGTATATGTACACAGGTATGTACAGTATATACAGTGTGAGTGTATGTACAGAGGTATGTACCATGTAAACAGTGTGAGTGTATGTACAGAGGTATGTACAATGTATACAGTGTGAGTGTATGTACACAGGTATGTACAGTGTGAGTGTATGTACAGAGGTATGTACAGTGTATACAGTGTGAGTGTATGTACAGAGGTATGTACCATGTAAACAGTGTGAGTATATGTACAGAGGTATGTACAGTGTATACAGTGTGAGTGTATGTACAGAGGTATGTACAATGTATACAGTGTGAGTATGTACACAGGTATGTACAATGTATACAGTGTGAGTATGTACACAGGTATGTACAATGTATACAGTGTGAGTGTATGTACAGAGGTATGTACAATGTATACAGTGTGAGTATGTACAGAGGTATGTGTCATGTATACAGTGTGAGTATGTACAGAGGTATGTACAATGTATACAGTGTGGGTATAACGGTCGGACGTGCGGCCTGTACAGGTGTTATACATGGAGTGGGTGCGGTATGATACGTGACGTACATGCAGCGCGGCAGCTCCCGATGCTTACACGGAAGGTTACAAATGAAGAAGCGGTGTCCTAATCTCTGCGCGTTTCCTTCCTATTTCTGGGTAACAGATTTCCTCTCCGCTCGTCTCCATACATGTATCAGCAATGTATGATAGCGCCGGCCCATACCCCAGTGCAGTACACAGGATGACGATACATAGGAGCCCATTACCGCCCCCACAGAGGAGGTCACCCAGCTTTCCCACAGCCCTGAACTGCACATCAGCTCCATACTGTAGGCAGGTTTATCATGCAGTCTGGGAAAGCTGGGTGACTACCTGAGAACAGTAAAGACAGTCCGGGTGACCATCTCTATGGAAACTTTAAGTGACCTTTTTTTTTTTACATTTAAAGGGGAAGCGCACCTAAAACTTCCATATGAGTAGGGGAAAGCAGGGAGGACGTGAATACGTTCCCATGGACGGCGACAGACATTGGTGGTGGTGGGGTCAGTGACAGGAGTAAATCTCAGGGGCCCCGAGCTGTTGTGTACACCTAAATCTTGTAACCCAAGCCGCCCGGGGGGGGTTAATGGCCATCAGCGAGTGGAAACATTCTAGTTTATGAAAACCCATCCCGATGAGAGTTCGTCACAATGTATCAGGCAGGACAACCCTACAATATCTCCATCTCTCGCCTGTTCCAGCTTTTCCCCGATACATTGTAACAAACCCAGCAGCTGTGTGAAAGCGAGAAGGATTTTCAGAAGACTGATCGGGCTGGATCCTCTTGTTACAAACCCTCAGCTGTGAGAAGTATTGAGTCTGTTGGGGTTTGCAGCCCCTGGGGGTAAATATTGGACCTGTCCATTCACTGACAGCAAGCAGAGGTTTTAAGAATGGTGAGAAATGGCCCAATGTGGTTTATGTGGGGTGCACTAATCTTTGTGCTTTCTGAGGGGGTCAAAGAACTTTGCAACACCATCAATATCATATTCCAATGTGTTCTTTTTTGGGGGAGGGAGCGTGCAAAGGGTTTGTACTTCCCTTTCCCAATATGTTTTTGGGGGTGCACATAGTTTTGCCTTCCCCATTATATCCTAAAGTGCTTTCTGAGGGGTCAAAGACTTTCACAACACCCTCAATATCATATGCCAATGTGTTCTTTTGGGTGGTGGGTGCAAAAGCTTTGCATCCCCCCCCCATCCTTTCCCTATATTGTTTTTGGGCACATACGGTTCCATCCCCTATTATATGCCAAAGTGCTTTCTGAGGGGGTCAAAGACTTTTGCAACACCCTCAATAGCATATGCCAATGTGTTCTTTTTGGGGGCGAGTGCACAGGCTTTGCACCCCCCTTCCCCCCAAGAAGCACAAACCTTTGCTTCTCCCAATATAGCCCATAGTGCTTTCTGAAGGGGTCACAGACTTTCACAATGCCATGGATATCCTGTCCCAATGTGTTGTTTTTGGGGGTAGATGCACAGGCTTTTATACCCCCCCCCCCCCTTTTCCCAATATGGTTCTTGGGGGCGCACAGACTTTTGCATTCCCCATTATATCCCTAAGTGCTTTCTGAGGGGGTTCAAAGACTTTTGCAACACCCTCAATATCACATCCCCTGTTCTTTTTTGCGGGCAGGTGCACAAGCTTTTGTACCCTCTTCCCTATATAGTTTTTGGGGAGCACAGACTTTCCCAATATATCCTATAGGGCTTTTTTTTTTTTGAGGGGGGGGGGGTCACAAACTTTTGCAACACCCTCAATATCATATCCCGACATAGTTTTGGGGCTTTACCCATGTCTTGTACCTGCACAGGTATGTTGGAGTGTAATAACTCCAACAATACAGCGGTGTACATGCGGCAGGCAGAGGATGACATCATGCAACGGCACTGCGGACAATAGTCTCTGCTGTGACAGAGTCGTCCTGCATGAGAATGATGTGAGATTGCGATGTCACGCCCCTGAATGTTAAGTGGCTCTAATTAAAGACGAGGGGGGCTCTGCCCCGCATTATAATTATTTAATTAGGGAGGAATCCTCTCTGATTACCAGTGACGGAGCCCAATTTTCGATTCATCCGTTGGGGGGGGTGGGGGTTTGATCAGAGCTGGTTGTGTTGAACAGACCCCGCTAAGCTGCTGGCATGGACCTCTGCCAGGATGAGACGTGGTGCCAAGCACGGACTCTCCCACAGAGGAGACAACGACTTCTGCGAGAAGAGAAGGTGATTAATAAATTAAGTAGAGTGGCCTGTGAACCGAGCAAATGGTCACTTTTCTTAACGATTTTCTCCGGATAAGAGCTCGCTGTAAAGCGACAGCTGCGCCGTTGTCGTAATAGCGAGATCCGCCTTGACGGGCGCATAAATTACACATTCATGTCGGGGTGGAGTGGGGAGGGGTTCACCCCAGGATTATGCTCAAGACTCATGTTCTTAGTATGGGATGCCAAGAACATCCCCCAGGTTATACACCCTTGTTCAGCTCTGATCTCCATTTATTCAATGGTAAAAAATAAAATAAAAATTACATTGCATAAGTATTCACCCCCAATAAATTTACATTTTCTCCGACTCCTAAGACAACTGTCAAGCGAATGGAGCATGTAGACACTACTTTGGTGGTGAAACAGTAGGATAAAATTTACACAGCTGTAAAATCGCTCTGCATGGGAGGGGCATATTTAGCGCTAAACGGATGAATGGACTTCATTGTGTATAATTGGGGACGTCTTTTCTCAAGGGAAATTGCATTGTTAATTAATCTATGCTGAGCTGTATTAAATCACAAGGCACTGGAGGTCTAGTGCCTAGGATGGCACCTTGAAGAGGTGCTGCATTGTAAATGAACTTATGCTAAGCTGTATTAAATCACAAGGCATTGGAGGTCTAGTGCCTAGGATGGCACCTTGAAGAGGTGCTGCATTGTAAATGAACTTATGCTAAGCTGTATTACATCACAAGGCATTGGAGGTCTAGTGCCTAGGATGGCACCTTGAAGAGGTGCTGCATTGTAAATGAACTTATGCTAAGCTGTATTAAATCACAAGGCATTGGAGGTCTAGTGCCTAGGGCGGCACCTTGAAGAGGTGCTGCCATGTACTAGTGTGATAAGTTATACATTTATATACTCTGGATATCAGGCCCAGGTGCCACATGAGCAGCCTAAGGACAAGCTGTAAATAGGGCCCTGTGCCTTGTAAAAAGAAAAAAAAGGCAAAATAACATTCCAGAAATTCAGCTGAAAGCCTGCTGCAGAAAACAAGAGAACTAAAGCACCGACCAAGGACAACATCTGCATGGACTTTGTATGTTCTCCCCGTGTTCCGGTTTCCTTTAGATACTCTGGTTTCCTCCCCCACTCGATAGACCCACTGATAGGGAACATTGATTGTGAGCCCCATTGGGGACAGCTTGATGCTAATGTCTGTAGAGCACTGTGTAATACAGTAGAGCTATAAAAGTGCATAAAATAAATAATAAAACATAAACAAAATACAAGGAAATCCTGGAGAAAAACCAGATGCAGGCTACAAAAGAACTGGGACAAGAGAGATGTATTCGTAGACTACAAGCAACTTACAGGGAAATCCTGGAGAAAAACCTGCTGCAGACTACAAGAGAACTGGGACAAGAGAGATATATTCGTAGACTACAAGCAACTTACAGGGAAATCCTGGAGGAAAACCTGTTGCAGACTACAAGCAACATCCTGGAAAATCGTAGAAGAAAACCTGCTGCAGACTACAAGCAATATAAGGGGAAATTCAGGAGAAAACCTGCTGCAGAGTACAAGCAACATACAGTGAAATCCTGGAGGAAAACCTGCTGCAGACTACAAGCAACATCCAGGGAAATCCGTGAGGAAAAGTTGCTGCAGACCACAAGCCACATGCAGGGAAATCCTGGAGGAAAACCTGAGGGAGACTACAAGCAACACGCAGGGAAATCCTGGAGGAAAACCTGAGACAGACTACAAGCAACACGCAGGGAAATCCTGGAGGAAAACCTGCTGCAGACTACAAGCAACTTACAGGGAAATCCTGGAGGAAAAACTGCTGCAGACTACAGGCAACAACATACAAGGAAATCCTGGAGGAAAAACTGCTGCAGACTACAAGCAACTTACAGGGAAATCCTGGAGTAAAAACTGCTGCAGACTACAAGCAACATACAAGGAAATCCTGGAGGAAAACCTGCTGCAGACTACAAGCAACATATAGGGAAATCCAGGAGGAAAACCTGCTGCAGACTACAAGCAACATACAGGGAAATCCTGGAGGAAAAACTGCTGCAGACAACAAGCAACATACAAGGAAGTCCTGGAGGAAAAACTGCTGCAGACTACAAGCAACATATAGGGAAATCCAGGAGGAAAACCTGCTGCAGACTACAAGCAACATACAGGGAAATCCTGGAAGAAAACCTGAGGCAGACTACAAGCAACTTACAGGGAAATCCTGGAAGAAAACCTGAGGCAGACTACAAGCAACATACAGGGAAATCCTGGAAGAAAACCTGCTGCAGACTACAAGCAAATTACAGGGAAATCCTGGAGGAAAACCTGCTGCAGACTACAAGCAATATACAGGGAAATCCTGGAGGAAAAACTGCTGCAGACAACAAGCAACATACAAGGAAGTCCTGGAGGAAAAACTGCTGCAGACTACAAGCAACATATAGGGAAATCCAGGAGGAAAACCTGCTGCAGACTACAAGCAACATACAGGGAAATCCTGGAAGAAAACCTGAGGCAGACTACAAGCAACTTACAGGGAAATCCTGGAAGAAAACCTGAGGCAGACTACAAGCAACATACAGGGAAATCCTGGAAGAAAACCTGCTGCAGACTACAAGCAAATTACAGGGAAATCCTGGAGGAAAACCTGCTGCAGACTACAAGCAATATACAGGGAAATCCTGGAGGAAAACCTGCTGCAGACTACAAGCAACATACAGGGAAATCCTGGAGGAAAACCTGCTGCAGACTACAAGCAACATACAGGGAAATCCTGGAGGAAAACCTGCTGCAGACTACAAGCAACTTACAGGGAAATCCTGGAGGAAAACCTGCTGCAGACTACAAGAAACATCCAGGGAAATCCTAGTAAAAACCTACTGCAGACTACAAGCAACATACAGGGAAATCCTGGACGAAAACCTGAGGCAGACTACAAGCAACTTACAGGGAAATCCTGAAGCAGAACCTGCTGCAGACTACAAGCAACATACAGGGAAATCCTGAAGGAAAACCTGCTGCAGACTACAAGCAACATACAGGGAAATCCTGGAGGAAAACCTGCTGCAGACTACATGCAACATACAGGGAAATCTTGAAGTAAAACCTGATGCAGACCACAAGCAATTTACAGGGAAATCCTGGAAGAAAACCTGCTGCAGACTACAAGCAACATACAGGGAAATTCTGGAAGAAAACCTGCTGTGCAGACTACAAGCAGCATACAGGGAAATCCTGGAGGAAAACCTGCTGCAGACTACAAGCAACTTACAGGGAAATCTTGGAGGAAAACCTGCTGCAGACTACAAGAAACATCCAGGGAAATCCTAGAAAAAAACCTACTGCAGACTACAAGCAGCATACAGGGAAATCCTGCAGGAAAACCTGCTGCAGACTACAAGCAACATACAGCGAAATCCTGAAGTAAAACCTGCTGCAGACTACAAGCAATATGCAGAGAAAACCTGCTGCAGACTACAAGCAACATGCAGAGAAATCCAGGAGAAAAAACTGCTGCAGACTACGAGCAACATATAGGGAAATCCTGGATGAAAATCTGCTGCAGACTACAAGCAACATACAGGGAAATCCTGGAGAAAAACCTGCTGCAGATTACAAGCAACATGCAGAAAAAAACTGCTGCAGACTACAAACAACATGCAGAGAAAACCTGGAGGAAAACCTGCTGCAGAATACAAGCAACATCCAGGGAAATCCTGGAGGAAAACCTGCTGCAGACTACAAGCAACATCCAGAGAAATCCTGGAGGAAAACCTTCTGCAGACAACAAGAGAACTGGAACATGGAGTACGTGAAGTTGTACTCAGCAATTTACCATACCTATCCAGAACTATTTCTAGGCCTAAGGATGAGAGTAGTAGTACTGTGCAGGATACTCTTCACAGAAAAGACAGTCTGCACTTTCTCTAAAGGGGGAAGTCGTACTGTACACCACATAGAAGTACATTTAAGGACTTGGAAATCCTTCAGATCGCGCCCGTGTTGCATGACAATGCCGAATCCGCTGGACACTCTTTGATCCCCTGGAGAGAATGACTTCCCCTGGAAGCGTCCGGCACAGGGAGAGGAAGGGGAGAAAGGGGGGGCATATTTTCGTCTTAGCAGAATGTAAACAGAAGAAGGGCAGCGACTCATCTCATAGAGGGAGATCGAGGGATGTAGCAAAAGGCGTAACTGCAACACCTTTCCTGTCAGCCCAGAGATGAGCCAAAAACCTGGACCCGCGACAAGAAAAACACGAAGACCGCTATTCTTAAGTCTCTGGGTGAAGAGATGATTCCTTGGGAGGGGAAATCCCGTGAAAACAAGCCTTCTTCATCTAATCGGGCCTGGGCCATGCAAGATGTCCCCTGCACGCAAACAGATTTACTTTTCTAAACTTTCATCGGTCCCCAATTTCGCTCCACGGTCCCTGTTGAAAGCCAGTTGATCGGTGAAAGTTCTCACAGGGAGGTCATAGCCCCCTTGGTCTTGGGGTGTCCACTATCCATCAGAACGTGTCATGGTGGTGGGTGGCCTGATCTGCCAAGGATCCTCTCATCAGGAGGGATAAAAGAAATTAAAAACGTGAAAACTGATTTCTAGAATCGTATTTCTAGACTAAGATACGAACAACTGAAGATACAGGCCCAAAGCCTGAGGCTGCACTACTGAGAGCTCCTGATGACAATATGTCCCACTTCTGAGTCAGCTGCAGAGCAGTAGACATTGATGTAGATGGTGACCTGGATCCACACCAGGTGCCTGTTGTAGTCAGACTCTCTCAGTAGTGCAGCCTCAGGCTTTGACGTGGCCCAAATTGCCAACAATTGTCAGAATGTTATCGCCCGCACGTGTCACATACCACACGTTGTTCTTTACACCGGGCTGCGTGCTCTACAGCTGTAATTACACACATATTTTTGCTAAACCCATGGTGCTACCCCTCAGGAGGATTTCAGGAGGAGTCTCATCATCCACTACGGGGTGGATTCCAAACATCGTTGTGTGACGCGCACAAAGGTAAAAGAGTAATTCCACCTTAAAGGGCAAGTATCTTACTGATACCCCCCGTAAAACAGAGTCAGGAGGTGTCCCCGCTAAACGACCCTCTAATGCCTCTCCCATCCGTGAGCGATCTCAGCCATTCTGAAGAGCCGAGAGAGGTCAAATGACCGAGTGCCTCCTTAAAGGGGTTGTCTAGGGTGAGAGAAACAGCTCGGCTTTAGTCCAGAAACAGCGCCACGCCTGCCCATAGGTTGTGTCTGGTATTACAGCTCAGCTCCAACAAAGAGGATAGACGGGTCAGGCACCTTGTTACAGTGCAGCCATGTCTTTCTCCTCCTGGACTGAGTCTGAGAGACATGGCTGTCACTGCTTCGAGCTTCTTCACTGACGCTTGGAAGGACATAAGACAGACCTGTCTCTTCCAGTGAGTGTAAGTCCAGGAATAACGAAGGGCGGAGCATATTGGCGCCATTTTGTAATCTTTTCACAACTCATTCCCTAAACCACCTAAAAATGAAACAAGAGCTCTGCCGTGTAAACACAAGAGTATGCCTGGCCAGCCATTGTCATATGACCAGCCAGACCGCTGTGAGCAGCGAATGAGGCTTATGTCATGTCCACCGTCTGTAGGCCTCACTCGCCGAGGCTCTCTAACAGTTAAACTCTCATCACTACCCATAGCAACCAATCACAGCTCAGCTTTCATTTTACCACAGCAGATTCAGAAATGAAAGCTGTGTTCTGATTGGTTGACAGCTCAGCTTTCATTTTAACACAGCAGTTCAAGTAATGAAAGCTGTGTCCTGATTGGTTGCTATGGGCAACCTAAGGAGTTTTGATAAAAGAGGCCCTTCATAGGCATGCAGGCAATGTTCACTTGGCACGAGAGGCTGAGAAAACACCAGAAAGATATTTAAAGGGGAGTCATAAAGCTGCCCATGTGCAGCGCTTCCATTTATTAATACAAAATCTATTAAGATTTGGTCACTGCAAAAGTACCGGCAGTGTGTATCCGCATGTGCTGGATTGATTAATAATGTCTGTTGCATAGAGACAGGAGAGGCTACAATCGACTCTTAAAATGGATTGGTCATGTCTGGTCTGTGCCCTCCCTGCACAATCGATTTGTAATGTCTGCTCTGAGCGAATGGTATACGTAGGCCATAATTTAAGCTCTATAGGAGTGATTTGTGATGTCTGTCCTATACGAAGGCGTATTATATTATACAAAGCCTCAGCTGCTGCATAACCTCTTTGAAAGGAAGAGGGGGGGAATGTATGATCCCATACGTGAATCTTTTTGTACAAAATGGCGGCGTCATTTCACGAATACCAATTCAATGACGGCGCTTCCTATGAAGGGTTAAAAACGCCGCAATCCAATTAGGGGCCGATTCCCACGCACAGGATCCCCACTTGCCAAGATTCCTACGGTGTAATTAGAGGCCGAGCAGCAAATTAACTTTTGTGCTGTATCCAAACGGCATTGTGAAGCGCTCAGGGCTCGGAATTAGCCTCCCGTGACAAGACGACCGTACATAGGGGACACCGCAGGGACGCTACCATACAGAGAGGGCTAGAGAGACAGCACGCAACAGTGAGAGTGCCATACACAGAAAGAGGGGACAAGACAAAAGAGAGAGTGCAACAGAGAGCAAGTGGGAAGAAAGCGAGCAAAGGAAAGGACAAGTGCAACATAGAACAGGTGAAGAGAGAGCGCGAGCGACAGGAGAAAGGGGGAGAGCGCGAGCGACGGGAGAAAGAGGGAGAGCGCGAGCGACCGGAGAGAAAGAGGGAAGAGCGCGAGCGACCGGGAGAAAGAGGGAGAGCGCGAGCGACGGGAGAAAGAGGGAGAGCGCCGAGCGACAGGGAGAAAGAGGGAGAGCGCGAGCACAGGGAAGAAAGAGGGGAGAGCGCGAGCGACAGGGAGAAAGAGGGAGAGCGCGAGCGACAGGGAGAAAGAGGAGAGCGCGAGCGACAGGGAGAAAGAGGGAGAGCGCGAGCGACAGGGAGAAAGAGGAGAGCGCGAGCGACAGGGAGAAAGAGGAGAGCGCGAGCGACAGGGGAGAAAGAGGGAGAGCGCGAGCGACAGGGAGAAAGAGGGAGAGCGCGAGCGACAGGGAGAAAGAGGGAGAGCGCGAGCGACAGGGAGAAAGAGGAGAGCGCGAGCGACGGGAGAAAGAGGGAGAGCGAGCGACAGGGAGAAGAGGGAGAGGCGAGCGACGCGAGCGACAGAGAAAGAGGGAGAGCGCGAGCGACCGGGAGAAAGGGGAGAGCGAGAGCAGGGAGAAGGGGAGAGCGCGACAGGGAGAAAGAGGGAGAAAGCGCGGAGGGAGAGCGCGAGCGGAGAAAGAAGAAGCGACAGGGAGAAAGAGGGAGAGCGCGAGCGACAGGGAGAAAGAGGGAGAGCGCGAGCGACAGGGAGAAAGAGAGAGCGCGAGCGACAGGGAGAAAGAGCGAGAGCGCGAGCGAGCAGGGAGAAAGAGGGAGAGCGCGAGCGACAGGGAGAAAGAGGGAGAGCGCGAGCGACAGGAGAAAGAGGGAGAGCGCGAGCGAAGCGACAGGAGAAAGGGAGAGAGGCGCGAGGAGGGAGAAAGAGGGAGAGCGCGAGCGACAGGGAGAAAGAGGGAGAGCGCGAGCGACAGGGAGAAGAGGGGAGCGAGCGAACAGGAGAAGAGGGAGAGCGCGGAGCGACAGGGAGAAAGAGGAGAGCGGCGAGCGACGGGAGAAAGAGGGAGAGCGCGAGCACAGGGAGAAAGAGGGAGAGCGCGAGCGCGACAAGGGAGAAAGAGGAGAGCAGCGAGCGACAGGGAGAGAAGAGGGAGAGCGCGAGCGACAGGGAGAAAGAGGGAGAGCGCGAGCGAGCAGGGAGAAAGAGGGAGAGCGCAGAGCGAAGGAGAAAGAGGGAGAGCGCACGCGAGAGGGAGAAAGAGGCGAGCGCGAGCGACAGGGAGAAAGCAGGCGAGCGCGAGCGACAGAGAGAAGAGGGGCGAGCGCGAGCGACAGGAGAAGAGGCGAGCGCGAGCGAAGGGAGAAAGAGGGCAGCCGGCGAGCGACAGGGAGAAAGAGGGCGAGCGCGAGCGACAGGGAGAAAGGCGGGGCGAGCGACAGGGAGAGAGGCGAGCGCGAGCGACAGGGAGAAAGAGGGGAGCGCGAGCGACAGGGAGAAAGAGGGCGAGCGCAGCACAGGGAGAAAGGGTGAGCGCGAGCGACAGGGAGAAAGAGGGAAAGAGGAGAGAGCGCGAGCGACAGGGAGAACACGAGCAACAGGGAGAAAGGGAAAGTGCAACAGAGAAAGAAGGAGAGAGAGCATGCAATAGAGAAAGAGGAGAGAGCCGTATAAGAGAGAAAGAGGGAATAAACGGAGGCATGCAAAAAAAAAAGGGAGAGTGTGCAACAGAGAAAGAGGGAGCGGGAAGAGAGGAAAAACAAGCAAAAGAGGGAGAGCATGCAACAAGGGCAAAGAACGTGCAGTAGGGAAAGAGTAAAAGAGCATGCAACAGCGAGAGAGGCGCCGAGCGTGCAACAGAAAGAGTGATTGCGTAACAGACACAGCAAACAAGCAGCAATAAGAGCAAGCACACAATAAAGAGAGCGAGCATGTAACAGGCAGATAATAAGCCTGCAACAGAGAGACAGCAAGGACATGAAAGACAGCACAACTGAGCAATGAACAGTGAGCGCACAACAGAGTGGACAAGGGAGAGAGACAGTGTGCATGCAAAGTGAATCTAAAATTCACACAGAGAGTTACATCCATGCAGTCCCGTTTCCTTTTGCCCTGCCTTGGTTAAGTGTCAGTCTTCACTGTATTTTAGTCATTCTATTCATGAACCAGGAGTGCTCAGGATGAACAGATCTATAGCTTTAGCTAAGAAAGCAGTGCTCTTGACTGTGCTGCAGAGGGCACAGAACTATGGTGAGGGGGTTCCCTGGCAGAAGATACAGCAGTGGCCAGCTGCCATGACACAGCGGTCAGAAAACCAGTGCCGCCAACCGTCCATTGCGTCTGATATCTGATGGCACGGTGCAATCAGTGACGAGCCCTCATGCACAACGCCACGAAGCGTGGAAAGACAAGAGGACAATGGCAGCGAAGATGCGGGCGCCTCCAAAACTGACTCAACCACATTCATTGCAGCTGGTTAACCCCTGCAGTGCCACTTCTAGTGGAGATACCGGGATGACTACCATCATTAGTGGATATTCACGAGATCATATGAACCCAAAACAAGTAGGGGATGCCACCCAGTTTACCACAGACTCCTTTTCAGCACATGTCAGTCTTCACTACAGTTTTGGCATTCTACTCATGTATCGGGATGAGCACAGACCTACAGAACTGGGGCCTTAATGGGTCTGTGAAACGAAGATTTTGATGGGCGTCTGTCCTCAGCCAAGGATACATTTCCCAGCTATTGTCTCGCTGCCAAGCTACGGTGGTCATGGCGGAGTAACGCTCACGTCATGCAGTGCGACCACGCGCCATACCAAAGTGCTGGGAAACAGGCGCAGTATAAACAGTGGTCTCTGCGTGGGCGCGGGAAAAAGCCAACATGGCCAAATCCGACTTCTATAATCTATCATAACGCATGTGGACGGGCCAATCGGGGCGGGCGGAAAGTCGGGCACTGCAGCGGCAGCCATTAGCGGTTGTCTGCGGTGGACCCTATAGCGTAGGTTACAAAGGTGAAAAAAGTTTTTTAATATCTTACTTCTAGGCCAAGATCTGACCAATTGAAGTTACAGGCCTGAAGCCTGAGGCTGCACTACTGAGACATTCTGACAACACGTCCTTTACTGATTTCTGTCAGATGTCGTGGAGGTTTTGTTTGGATCCACCTCAACGTCTAACTGCTGTCCGCACGTGGACATGGCGCTAGTGCGGCATCTGCAGAGCTGGGGGTTGTGGGTAATTGCTTTTGCGGCTGATTTCACTCGTGAAGCCGACACAAAAATAACCCTGCTTTATCTCTGTTCTCCGTCCAACCGGATTATCTCTGCGGTGTCAGGAATGCGGGCTGCACCTTGATGGAATGCCGACATTCAGGGCCTGTAAGTGAGCGGCTGACCACACGTGTTCTGTGTCCATTATATTGGGCTCGGCAACTGATGAAGGCGCAGAACACGCCGGTAACTATGGCAACTTGTACCATCATAAAGCAAACGAGCAAAGGGACTCTGTATGGGAATACTCACAGTGTCCGGCAAGCGCTGCGCTGCCTCATACTGCAGCCGGACTCTCCGTGGCATCATGACGTCATCCTGCAGGAAGAGAGAGATATGTGAAGTCATCAGTCACATAAGGCATGTTACATATAATAAGAATACATTTTACATCGTAAATTCTGTTATGTCATATTACCTACATGATATACTACCAATGTTATTATCTTACATATGTTATATATTACTATATTTTGGGACTATAAGACGCACCAAGAATTTAGAGGGGGAAAATAAGAAATTAAATATTTTTCATCAGACTTCAGATCAGACCCCCAAGCTCAATCATCCTCAGATCAGACCCCTCCACCAGCCTCAGATCGGACCCCTCCACCAGCCTCAGATAGGACCCCCTCCATCAGCCTCAGATCGGACCCCCTCCATCAGCCTCAGATCGGACCCCCTCCACCAGCCTCAGATCGGACCCCCTCCACCAGCCTCAGATCGGACCCTCCATCAGCCTCCAGATCGGACCCCTCCATCAGCCTCAGATCGGACCCCTCCACCAGCCTCAGATCGGACCCCTCCACCAGCCTCAGATCGGACCCTCCATCATCCTCAGATCGGACCCCTCCATCATCCTCAGATCGGACCCCTCCATCATCCTCAGATCGGACCCCTCCACCAGCCTCAGATCGGACCCCCTCCATCAGCCTCAGATCGGACCCCTCCATCAGCCTCAGATCGGACCCCTCCATCATCCTCAGATCGGACCCCTCACCAGCCTCAGATCGGACCCCTCCACCAGCCTCAGATCGGACCCCCTCCATCAGCCTCAGATCGGACCCCCTCCACCAGCCTCAGATCGGACCCCCTCCATCAGCCTCAGATTGGACCCCCTCCACCAGCCTCAGATCGGACCCCCTCCACCAGCCTCAGATCGGACCCCCTCCACCAGCCTCAGATCGGACCCCCTCCACCAGCCTCAGATCGGACCCCTCCACCAGCCTCAGATCGGACCCAGCCTCAGATCGGACCCCTCCATCAGCCTCAGATTCGGACCCCCTCCATCAGCCTCAGATCGGACCCCTCCATCAGCCTCAGATTGCATCTCTCCATGAGCATCAGATCGGACTCGTCCATCATCCTCAGAAAGGACCCCCTCCATCAGCCTCAGATCGGACCCTTCCATCAGCCTCAGATTGGACCCCTCCATCAGCCTCAGATAGGACCCCTCCATCAGACATTAAAATAACTAAATAAACTTACCGTTCCTGCTGCGGATGGTGCTGTCACTTACCGCTCCCTGGTTTTCTTCCAGCCAGCGCTGCACTGTGACCTGATGTTGCACAGGTCATAGTATGAGCCTAAGTGCACTACGTCCTAACGCTGTGCGCAGGACAGAGTGCAGAGCGGGAAGAACACCAGGGAGGGTGAGTACAGCCAGCGCAGCGCTTCACTCCCTGCTCTTTGTGCCTCCCACAAGCTGATGACCACTTCCATGATGGACACGGTCATGCATTCAAGACGCACTGCCACTTTTGAAGGGAAAAAATGTGTCTTATAGTCCAAAAATATTATTACCTATACTACACACATTATTATATTACCTATGTTTTATATTACCGTATTTTTCGCTTTATAAGATGCACCTGATGATAAGACGCACCCCAGATTTTAGAGGAGGAAAATAAGAAAAAATATTTTTCATCAGACCTTATATCAGAACCCCATAAATATCAGGACATCACGTCAGACCCCCATATCAGCCCACTCTGCCCCCATCAGCCCTCAGATCAGCCCACTCTGCCCCCATCAGCCCTCAGATCAGCCCACTCTGGCCCCATCAGACCTCAGATCAGCCCACTCTGCCCCCATCAGCCCTCAGATCAGCCCACTCTGCCCCCATCAGACCTCACATCAGCCCACTGTGCCCCCATCAGCCCTCAGATCAGCCCACTGTGCCCCCATCAGCCCTCAGATCAGCCGACTCTGCCCCATCAGACCTCAGATCAGCCCACTGTGCCCCATCAGACCTCAGATCAGCCCACTGTGCCCCCATCAGCCCTCAGATCAGCCCACTGTGCCCCCATCAGCCCTCAGATCAGCCCACTGTGCCCCCATCAGCCCTCAGATCAGCCCACTGTGCCCCCATCAGCCTCAGATCAGCCCACTGTGCCCCCATCAGCCCTCAGATCAGCCCACTCTGCCCCCATCAGCCCTCAGATCAGCCCACTCTGCCCCCATCAGCCCTCAGATCAGCCCACTGTGCCCCCATCAGCCCTCAGATCAGCCCACTGTGCCCCCATCAGACCTCACATCAGCCCACTGTGCCCCCATCAGCCCTCAGATCAGCCCACTCTGCCCCCATCAGACCTCAGATCAGCCGACTCTGCTCCATCAGACCTCAGATCAGCCCACTGTGCCCTCATCAGACCTCACATCAGCCCACTGTGCCCCCATCAGCCCTCAGATCAGCCCACTCTGCCCCCATCAGACCTCAGATCAGCCGACTCTGCCCCATCAGACCTCAGATCAGCCACTGTGCCCTCATCAGACCTCAGATCAGCCCACTGTGCCCCCATCAGACCTCACATCAGCCCACTGGCCCCCATCAGCCCTCAGATCAGCCCACTGTGCCCCCATCAGCCCTCAGATCAGCCGACTCTGCCCCACCAGAACCTCAGATCAGCCCACTGTGCCCCCATCAGACCTCAGATCAGCCCACTGTGCCCCCATCAGCCCTCAGATCAGCCCACTGTGCCCCCATCAGACCTTACATCAGCCCACTGTTTTCCCATCAGCCCTCAGATCAGCCCACTGTGCCCCCATCAGACCTCACATCAGCCCACTGTTTTCCCATCAGCCCTCAGATCAGCCCACTCTGCCCCCATCAGCCCTCAGATCAGCCCATAAAAATAAAATAAAAACTTCTCTTACCTCTCCTTTGCTCCGCGCTCCTCTGTCTTCTCCTGCCGGCGCTGCACTGTTAGCTGACTTGTGCAGCGTCAGGTCAGAGTGCGTGCACTACATCCTGATGCTGTATGAGGTCAGGACAGTGCAGCACCAGCAGGAGAAGACAGAGGAGCGCCGGACCCGGAGCGGAGCCGCGGCGCAGGAGGGCGAGTATGTTTTCCCGCTCCCGACACCTATTACATACTAGTGAGCGTTTCCATAATGCTAGTATTCGCTTTATAAGACGCACGGCCATTTTAACCCTACAGTTGGAGCGGAAAAAATGTGCGTCTTATAAAAAATACGATATATATAGCATCTGAGTGGTCAAAAGTCCACGAGCGGCGTTGTTGCCAATCACAGACGATGCTTCTGGTGTCTGCCCTTTGAAACAGGTGCCATCTTTAAACCTTGGACATGTACAGTGCTCGTCCTTATAAGGGGTAATACTACCTATGTTATTATTATATTACCTATGTTATTACCTATGTTATATTATTATACTACTTATTCTATAGCAATACATTATTATTACCTTTTTTTTCTTTTATAAGGTTCTGTTTCTATCCATTTTTCTGCTTCTCTATGAAGAGACTTCCTGCAAAAGACCTCACACCCAAAGTATAATTTTTATTCCACACGGGCACCTATGGCATTATATGGCGCTGGATGGCACACAGTACGTGGGAAAATCCTCCTAATGTACACAGCACCTCTGACCAACAGGACCTGACCAGGGGCAGGTACGGCTGTAATAAGGCTGTAAATCCACTGACAGCAGAGTTACTATCTTATCTGCCGACGATAACCGGGTGAATGATTACATTTTACAGTGTCCAGCTGTAAATCAGCTGTGAGCGGCGGTTCCACGTGACGCTTATCGCAGTCATTATGACATTGTAATCCCCAGCCCTGGCACCACAGGTGTTATTACACATGTTCAGGTAGGAGGAGGGGGCGTTCCCCTCACGCTGGATTGCAGCACAGAGGTGAATCTCATCGATAACAACCATGAAAATGCAGAAGTGACAGCGCTGATTTGAGGAAGTGGCTGCGGCGCCGCCTTGTGCCCTGACTTCCATGTGACCTTGGTGCAGTTTTATTGCAGTGCTGGCGCTCTTAAAGAGACAGCGCATCCATTTTAGAATGACATGCACACTGGGTATGGTACAGTGTTTCCTGCACAGCCCATCAACATGCATGTGACCACAAGCAATAATAAGGGGGCCCTATGCACTTTCAAAATCTCTGCTTGTTGTCAGTGAACGGATTTATTTATCTGAAAGTGTTTCACAGCTGAGGGTTTGTCACAATTATATTGAGTCCAGACGATCCTGGATGAAGCGACAATCATAAGTCCGGACAGTTTGTTACAATGTATCAGCGCAGGTAAACCGTATCCAAACTGTTTCGCTCGCAGAAGATTGTTTCGACTGGATACAACTGTAGCAAACCCTCAGCTGTCACATGCATAGAGCTCTGTTCACATCGGCACCGTGGTGTCTGTTGGCGCAACGCTTAACCCGAATTCGCCCCGATCCGCTGAAGTGTCCGTCGTATTAACAAAGCTGCGTCAAATCTCCCAAAATCAGAGACGGAGACCTCCGACATAGAAGTGAACGAGGATGTTACCTTTCACTGACAGCAAGCAGAGATCCTGAAAATGGTGAGACATTAAAACCTGAAGCTTTATTCACTCCCAAACCCGAATTAATATGGCGCTGACTGGATTAATCAGGAAGGACGCGGAGGACAGGAGGAGTCGTAGTCTGGATCCGCACGTCCTCTGTTACTCCTCCGGTCACAGCTGACTTGTAAACTTTCACAACCACTTCACTTTCACCAAAACTTCCTCAGCAAAAAATAAAAATCTGCACGAGCAGAGCGGGAAGAGCAGCTGATATGGGGGAGGGGGGGCACGGACCATCCGATGACATCACAAACCACAAGGTGAAAGGTTAAGTGACCGCTCAGCGCTGCCTGAAATCCAGCGGATGACATTTCATCCGTGTCAAGATTTCCATTGTGAATGCTCAATGGTAGGGAAAGCTGGGTGGAAACCAATATGGCCGCCATTACGGGCAGAAAATAACACAATTTTCTCAGACGCCTGCGGGAGGAATCCTCAGGACGTGTTCAACTATGAAGATCTGCCATTCAGGGATCTAGTAAAGCTGAGTGATCAGCTGAAGTGTGTATTAGGAGGTTCTGCAGCAGCTGAGGTCTGTATTATGAGGTTCTGCAGCAGCTGAGGTGTGTATTAGGAGGTTCTGCAGCAGCTGAGGTGTGTATTATGAGGTTCTGCAGCAGCTGAAGTGTGTATTAGGAGGTTCTGCAGCAGCTGAGGTGTGTATTATGAGGTTCTGCAGCAGCTGAAGTGTGTATTAGGAGGTTCTGCAGCAGCTGAGGTGTGTATTATGAGGTTCTGCAGCAGCCTGAGGTGTGTATTATGAAGTACTGCAGCAGCTGAGGGTCTGTATTATGAGGTTCTGCAGGCAGCTGAAGTGTGTATTAGGAGGTTCTGCAGCAGCTGAGGTGTGTATTATGAGGTTCTGCAGCAGCTGAGGGTCCGGTATTATGAGTTTGCCTTGCAGGCAGCTGAGGTGTTGTTTGTATTTCAGCAGCTGAGGTGTGTATTAGGGTTCTGCAGCAGCTGAGTGTGTGTATTATGAGGTTGCAGCAGCTGAGGGTGTGTATTAGGGGTTCTGACAGCAGTGAGGTGTGTATTAGGAGGTTCTGCAGGCAGCTGAGGTGTGTATTTTATGAGGTTCTGCAGCAGCTGAGGTGTGTATTATGAAGTACTTCCGCAAGCAGCTGAGGTGTATTAGGAGGTTCTCGCAGCAGCTGAGGTGTGTTATTAGGGAGGTCTCTGCAGCAGCTGAGTGTGTGTATTAGGCGAGCGTTCATGCAGCAAGCTGAGGTGTGTATTATAGAGGTTCTGCAGCAGCTCCAGGTGTATTATAGCAGGTCTGCCAGAGCGCTGAGGTAGTGGTACTATGAGGTTCTGCAGCAGCTGAGGTGTGTACTATGGAGGTTCTGCAGCAGCTGAGGTCTGTATTAGGAGGTTCTGCAGCGGCTGAGGTGTGTATTAGGAGGTTCTGCAGCAGCTGAGGTGTATTTATGATGTTCTGCAGCAGCTGAGGTGTGTATTAGGAGGTTCTGCAGCGGCTCAGGTGTGTATTATGCGGTTCTGCAGCAGCTGAGGTGTGTATTAGGAGGTTCTGCAGCAGCTGAGGTGTGTATTATGAGGTTCTGGCAGCAGCTGAGGTGTGTATTATGAGGTTCTGCAGCAGCTGAGGTGTATATTAGGAGGTTCTGCAGCAGCTGAGGTGTATATTAGGAGGTTCTGCAGCAGCTGAGGTGTGTATTATGAAGTTCTGGCAGCAGCTGAGGTGTGTATTATGAAGGTTCCTGCAGCAGCTGAGGTGTGTATTATGAGGTTCTGCAGCAGCTGAGGTGTGTATTATGAGGTTCTGCAGGCAGCTGAGGTGTGTATTATGAGGTTCTGCAGCCTGAGGTTAAGGCTGCAGCAGCTGGTGTATTATGAGGTTCTGCAGCAGCTGAGGTGTATTATGAGGTTCTGCAGCAGCTGAGGTGTATTATGAAGGTTCTGCAGCAGCTGAGGTGTATTATGAGGTTCTGCAGCAGCTAAGGTGTGTATTATGAGGTTCTGCAGCAGCTGAGGTGTGTATTATGAGGTTCTGCAGGCAAGCTGAAGGGTGTATTATGAAGTTCTGCAGCAGCTGAGGTGTGTATTTAGGAGGTTCTGCAGCAGCTGAGGTGTGTATTATGAGGTTCTGCAGCAGCTGAGGTGTATTATGAGGTTCTGCAGCAGCTGAGGTGTGTATTATGAGGTTCTGCAGCAGCTGAGGTGTGTATTAGGAGGTTCTGCAGCAGCTGAGGTGTGTATTAGGAGGTTCTGCAGCAGCTGAGGTGTGGTATTATGAGGTTCTGCAGCAGCTGAGGTGTGTATTAGGTGAGGTTCTGCAGCAGCTGAGGTCTGTATTATGAGGTCTGCAGCAGCTGAGGTGTGTATTAGGAGGTTCTGCAGGCAGCTGAGGTGTATTAGGAGGTTCTGCAGCAGCCTGAGGTGTGAATTAGGAGGTTCTGCAGCAGCTGAGGTGTGTATTATGAGGTTCTGCAGCGGCTGAGGTGTGTATTATGAGGTTCTGCAGCGGCTGAGGTGTGTACTATGAGGTTCTGCAGCAGCTGAAGGTGTGTATTATGAGGTTCTGCAGCGGCTGAGGTGTGTACTATGAGGTTCTGCAGCAGCTGAGGTCTGTATTAGGAGGTTCTGCAGCAGCTGAGGTGTGTATTAGGAGGTTCTGCAGCAGCTGAGGTGTGTATTAGGAGGTTCTGCAGCAGCTGAGGTTGTGTATTAGGAGGTTCTGCAGCAGCTGAGGTGTGTACTATGAGGTTCTGCAGCAGCTGAGGTGTGTACTATGAGGTTCTGCAGCAGCTGAGGTGTGTATTAGGAGGTTCTGCAGCAGCTGAGGTGTGTATTAGGAGGTTCTGCAGCAGCTCAGGTGTGTATTATCAGGTTCTGCAGCAGCTGAGGTGTGTATTAGGAGGTTCTGCAGCAGCTGAGGTGTGTATTAGGAGGTTCTGCAGCAGCTGAGGTGTGTATTAGGAGGTTCTGCAGCAGCTGAGGTGTGTATTAGGAGGTTCTGCAGCAGCTGAGGTGTGTATTAGGAGGTTCTGCAGCAGCAGTCCTGTGATTTGCAGCCTTGTACCCGTCTACGGTCTCAGTAACCTGTGATACGGTTATAATTTACGCCGGCGGCGGGGCGTGTACACATTTACTACTGGATTTCTGATGACTGAGCATCTTGATGCAAATGGAAGAGATCACCCTGCGCCGTGACAACCACGTGGGCGGCTCGCCCAGACCCTTGACCAAAACGCGTTGTGTTGATGCAAACAGCAATCAAAACATTCCCCACCACACCTAAAGAATGAGAGGGGGGGAGATGGAGGACTTGGATGGCCGCATCCTCCGGGGGGCATGATGGAGCCGGTGAGTCACGGCCCTGGCTCGGGAGCGGTGGGACAGGGAAAGTAATGATTACTCCTCTGGATCAAATCTGCAGATGTCTGAAAATCTCTGAGTCACAGAAGGAATCGGCAGGAAGAGGAGAAAGCAGCGAGTCATACAACGGCCAAAGCGGGGCGGGCAACCGGGCAAGAGGGTCACCTACTCCATCCAGTGGTGTACAACACCATATCTTAAAGGGGAACTTCACCTTAGGGTGCTTGCTCTGAACAAGAACATTCTTGGGCCCACCCAGGAAGTCAGTACTACCCACAATCTCTCTCCTCAGTCCTCATGGTCTGTTACAATGTATCAGTGCAGGTAAAAAAAATGTATCAGTCTGGAGAGCAGAGGTTTGCATCACAAAGGTCAGCTGTGAAGAAATTAGGTCGAGACAGGTTTTCAGACCCGGCATGCAACCTAAATTCCAACAGTCAAATTCCAACATTATTATTAAAGCGCTATTCATTCCATGGCACTAGGCAGACGAGTAACGGTGGGGCGGGGGTTGGGGGAAGAGGTGGATTAGTCGGGCAGCAGAGTTGAGGACAGGTTAGAGGGGTGCGGGGGTGCTAGATGGAAGACCACAGAGGAGGATGTTGCAGTAGTCTAGATGATGAGGGTATGTACAAGCATCGTTGCAGACTCCTGGCTGAGGAAGGAAATGGTTAGACAAATCCTATGCTGCAGAGAGCACCTGTCTGACCAGGTCAGGGAGCATCAATTACCAAAGCAGATGTCCACCTGTCCCCTATGGGGAGGCCTTGAGATTCCTTAAAGGGGTTGTCCAGGTTCAGAGTTGAACCCAGACATACCTTTAATTTCACCCAGGCAGCCTGCCTGATGTTAGCATAGGAGCATTAGGAGAATTAGGGCATTTTGCCCAGTTCCGGTGACAAACCGGGCTCTGACAGGGGGAGGCTTCCGCCAAGCAGTGAGCCCGGTGACGTCACCGGCGCTGATGGGCAGGCTTTAGCGCTGCCCTAGCCAGTAAAACAGCTAGGGCAGCGCTAAAGCTGGCCCAATACAGCCGGTGACTTCACCAAACACACTGCCGGGCGGAAGCTTTTGCTTATTGTAAACAGAAGAGCCCTTGCCCTGCGCAATCCAGCGCAGGGCAAGGGAGGGCATCGGAGCATGAGATGTTCCAATGCTAACATCAGGCATGCTGCCTGGGTGAATTTAAGGGTATGTCTGGGTTCAGCTCTGAACCTGGACAACCCCTTTAACCACTAACTCCTGCAGCATCGGGAGCAGACTGGAACTGTCAACAAGTCATTTTCTCCACACTTTCATCTAAGGGCCACAGACTGGATTTGGAAGTAGGGCCAAATATTGATCACAAAGTTCTACAGACTGATGGTTGAAGAAAAAAAAAAGTGATATTACTGCAAATAAAATACCAGGCAGAGCTGGAAAGAAACAAAGCCCTTGCTGCAGAGAGTACCTGTCCACCTAGATCAGAACACCTCATTTAACATTAACATTGCCCCTTGTGGGGAGGTCATCAGACTAGATTCATAACTAAGCAAAATTAAGGTCACAAAAGTCCTACAGACCAATGGTTGAAATAAAAAGTGATATTACTAAAAACAGGAAATCAGGTAGAGGAAGAAAGATTTAAATAGGTTTTCCTCTCGATAGGTCATCAATATCTGATTGGTGGGGGTCCAACACCCAGGACCCCCGCCGATCAGCTGTTTGAGAAGGCACCGGCGCTCCTGTGTCACGTTCGTCGGTCACGTGGCCTTGGCGCAGCTTAGCCCCATTGAAGTGAATGGGGCTGAGCACAATACCAAGTACAGCCACTTTACAATGTACGGCGCTGTACTTTGGTGAGCAGGGAGAAAGCCACATTGCTCAAAGGAGTGCCGATGCCTTCTCAAACAGCTGATTGGTGGGGGTCCCAGATGTCGGATTCCAATTGATCAGATACTGGTGACCTGAGGATGGGTCATAAATATGAAAAATCTTAAAAAACCTCTGCTGCAGAGAGTACCTGTCCGACCAGGTTGGGTATAAACTTGAGGTCTACCTGTACTCTGTATTGAAGTCTTGAGACTTCTCAACCATTAATCCTCTCAGTCCTGTAAACCAACTGGATTTGTAAACAAGTAATTTACTCTACAATCCCAACTAAGGCCCACAGACTGGATTTGGAACTGGAGCCAAATAATGGCCACAAAGAGACAAAGCCCGGGCTGCAGAGAGCACCTGTCTGCCCAGGTCTGGAGGCCTCACTTACCAGTCATGTAGAAACTAGAGTTCTACATGTCATTCAAACATTAAAAAACTTACAGCTATGGTAGCTGGAAGATGATGGTAAAGATGTACCGGTAATTTGCTCCACACTAGACCCGTGGCTGAGGAGGAAAGAGTTAGCAAAGCCCTTGATGCAGAGAGCACCTGTCTGTTCGTGTCAGATTTATTTATCAGTCAGGTATAAACTAGAGGTCCTCCTGTCTTCTATGGGGGGAATCATGAGACTCTTCAAACATTGACCCCCACAGAACTGTGAAGGGTCTGGAATTGTGAGTAGGTCATCTGCTCCACTCTTTCATCTAATGGCCAGACATAGGATTCAGCACCAGTACCCAAACTGTATGGTCACAAAGAATCGTGCACCTACCTGACCCATCACTGAGAGAGTGAAGATAGCTGCCACTACGTGTCCAAATTGCACCTTTAGTCAACAATCACAATAAGTCTACAGGACGAACTCTCATAGTCAACTTAACCTTCATCAAAATTGTTACTGGTCCCTAACGGAATGACCAATTTTATACTGGTCCAGGTGACTGGCACTCTTCAAGATATACCAGTTTAATTTTATACTGTACCATGAATTGCACAGAAAGACATCTGAGAACCCTTGGGAGGAAGCCCTCACTTGGAATGAAAGAAGATTACGCATGGCCTTGACTTATTACATGAGGTTTTATGCAGCTGTCCTTGGGTGGGAAGTTCTGGAGTATGATCCAGCAAAACTTCTCAAGGGAGTATGATTCATGTACCTTAGGTCCTGGTTGGGGCTTTCCGTGGTAATCTAACTTAATTAGTATGTTTTTTATTTTAGGGACCAGAAATTTATATGACACCAGGGTGATCATCATCCAATCCCCTATACAACACTTACGGTACTATCTAGTCACCCAACTGTCCTTCAGGGCCAATCGCGTTAGGTACATACATACACTGTATACCTCTAGCACATAAGGGATAAGCAGGCCTCCAATGGATATCAAGGGATTCAAAGGAAGATCACATATGCATACCTCCCAACTGTCCCGGATACAGCGGGACAGCCACTGCAATCTGGGACTGTCCCGTTGGATCCGGTACGGGGGAGGTATGTCCCGGTCTCTGGAAGCTGTCTCTGCGTCCATAGGATTGCCTGTTACATGAAGAAGCAGAAAGCTGAACCGGCTGCCTGCTTCTTACATCCTCCCTCCCCCCCCCTCCCCCCGCAGCTCTCTGTAGCTCTTGTCTGGGAGGGGCTGGCCGTCAGCCTTGGCTCCGCCCCCTCCAGACAAGAGAAGCAGATGTCCTGCTGGTGATGCTGCTGCTAGGAAGAAGGTAAGTATAAGGATTTTATTTTTTTAACTTTCTGTGAGAGGCACAATGTGGGCACATTACTGGGGGCACAACATATTACTGGGGGGGCACAATGTGGACATATCACAGGGGGGCACAATGTGAGCATATTACAGTGGGGCACAATGTGAGCATATTCCTGGGGGGCACAGCTGGTCATATTACTGGGGGCACATAACAGGACATAATCCTGGGGGCACAGCTAGGCATATTAATGTGGGCACATTACTGGAAAATATTTACTCTGTGGAGCAGTAAGGGGACTGGGTGGGATTAGGCGTATAGTGGACAGAGTTAGGGGCGTGGCCTAGCACTGAAAAAATGTGCCGCGGCTCTCTAAGCGCGTCGCACAATGTGTCCCTCTTTACAAAGTTGGGAGGTATGCATATAATCCACCAGGGACTAGGAGGTCCACCCTCAACTGGATCACTACTGTTTACAAGACCCGACTAATCCATCACAGATATCAAAGCCATCAATGAACTACCAGCAACCAGAAGCCTACCTCAAGTAGACCACAAGAATCTGGCCATGCCTGGCTCCCAACTGACCAGCTGGGATTACAAGGTTTGTACAGAACCCACCAGAATTAATAATGCCCCAGCCCCCAAATAAAATACAGATTGAAAGCCTACTACTGGAGCACCAGGGACTACAAGGTCCATCATCAACTGGATCACTTCTTTGGAGACGCATACTGCAAATTACAGGATTCTCACTGGACCAACTGGAATTATAAAGTTCATATTGAACCACTAGAATCAACAAGGACCCAGCCCCCCCAATAGAACAATACCACTTAAGTACCTGGTAAAACAAGGACTGGGCCACCAGAGATTAAAGGGATTGTCCGAGTAATTTTTTGTCCTTTGTATATTTCTAACTAATCAAATACAACAGCTTTTCCATACACTTTCTGCTTCTAAACTTGCTGGTTTCTCAGATTTCACTCAGGGTCACATGACCTGTGATGTCAGCTTCCCTGCCTGCTAATCTCGTATTCGTGCACAAGCAGATAAGAGTCTGTACACGAGACATCACTGTGCTGGCCACGCCCCTTTTTCTTCTGGCTGCTGCTCTCTGCTATCTCCATGGATTCTTTCAGATAAAACATTAACCCCTTCAGCCAGAACACACACAGGACCCAAGGCTTTACAACAGTAGCTGCAGGCAGTGAATACACACAGGATCTGCCTTCCTCATCCTATAGACACAAAGCTGACACTGGAGGAGAGCAAAGTGCTTGGGTAGAACACTAGGTGATGCTCAAGTGCTCTACCGATCACCCGAGCACAATGGGAGAACCAGAGCACTAAACCAGGCACCCCCTGCTCTGAAGAGGGGAGGGTGTCTCGTTCATAGGGAAAGGTGAGAAAATGGTGGAAACACCACTGAAATGGATTGGGAACAGCATAGCGTGGATGTATCTTGGACTCTCAAGTATTTAGGATGTTCAAACGTTATACAGCAGACATAGCGCAGGGAATATCGCCGTCTCTAATGGCAGAAAAAAATTACACGGAATGTCACAGGTATTTAGGATACACAAACGTTATACAGCAGACATAGCACAGGGAATGTCGACTTGATTAGCGGCAGAAAAAAAAAATACACAGAATGTCAGGTATTTAGGATACACAAACGTTGTACAGCAGACGCAGCACAGGTGGTGTTAAGGTCAGACAATTTTGCGCAATTTTTCCCCAAAAATATATATATATTGCAGTCAGATGAAACAATAGTCCTTAAAAGGACTTTTGGGTCTTTTGAAACGAAAAACTAACCCTGCCTACCCAAATCCTATCCCTACACTATCTGTCCCTCCTTGCGCAAACGTTATACAGCAGACGCTGCGCAGGTAATGTCGCCTTGATTAGCAGCAGAAAACAATACACTGGATGTCAGGCATTTAGGATACACAAACGTTATACAGCACACGCTGTGCAGGTAGTGTTAAGATCAGGCAAATTTGTGCAATTCTTGTCCCCCTCAAAAAAATATATTGCAGCCAGATGAAACAATAGTCCTTAAAAGTACTTTTGGGTCCTTTGAAACGAAAATCTAACCCTGCCTAACAAATTCCTATCCCTACATTATTTGTCCCTCCTTGCAGCAGCATTGCCTGACTAAGACTGAGTCGGGTCACATGTCACCGGGTGCTATATAGCACCCGATGACGCATTCCCGGCCAGCCAATCACTGTAATGCCAGTAGCCAACATGGCTACGGCATTACAGTGAACGCCAGTACTTCCCTGCATGCCGATTGGCCAAGAAAAGTGCGGGGAGGGGACTCGAGCAAGGAACTCGAGCATAAGCGGTGTTCGGCCGAACACCGCGATGAGCCAAGAATAGCCATGCTCGAGCGAATACAGTGTTCGGCCGAGCATGCTCACCCAACAGCCAAGAAACGTGTGGGGAGGGGACTCGAGCATGGGACTCGAGCACACACGGTGTTCGGGCGAACGCCGTGATATGCCGAGCATAGACATGCTCAAGCGAATACAGTGTTCGGCCGAGCATGCTCGCCCAACACCACCAAAGACTTCAAAGCCCCTACCAATAAAGTTCCTACTAAGCCACTACGGTCAACACTGACCTATTAATGACTACCAAGCTGCCACCCGCACTGGCACACTAGTAGTCCACTACTCAACCACTAAAGATGAAAGGGTCTACACTGACTCACCAGGGACTATGAAGACCCAGATGAAACGCTACACATTAAAAGGTTTCCACTAGACTGCCAAGAGTCACAAGGTCAAGGTTGGGCCATCAGCAGCTACAATACCCCTTGCCCACATATGGAACCCTACAGAATAAAATACCCCTCGCAAACCAATCCTACAGTCCATCTAGAGGTTTTGGAAATGGCGGCTTCTGACAACGCGACATGGGATCTAGGGTTGTCACGATACCAGAATTTTGAGTTCGATACCGATACGTACAAAAGTATCACGATACTCGATACGATACCTCGCCAAAATAAAGAAGAACCTATTAATGCCACCCTGGCCCTTATCTGTGCGCCCCTCACCCCCCCCCCCCAGACCTTGCTTTTGACCCTGCTCTGTGCACCACCCTGGCCCTTTCAATGCAGCCCCTGGCTCTTATCTGCGCCCCTTTGGCTGTGCCTACCTGGCCCCTGTCTGCACCCCTGGGATCTGGCCCTTGTCTTTGTATGCCTCTTCCTGGTCTGCGCCCCTGGGCCCTTATCTGTGCCCCACTCCCTCTTTGTCTGTGCCTCTCTGGTTGTCGTCTCTGCTGCCCCCTGTGTGCGCCACCCTGGCCCTTATCTGTGCACCCCTCACCCCCCTTCCCCCCCCAGGACCTTGCTTGTGACCCTGCCCCTTACCCCTTATCTGTGCGCCACTGGCCCTTTTCAGTGTAGCCCCTAGCCTTATCTTGGTCCCCCCAGGCCTTGTTTGCACAGGTGTACTGTGACATCACTGTGTTTATTATCCCTGTACTGTGACATCACTGTGTTTATTATCCCTGTACAGTGACATCACTGTGTTTATTATCTCTGTACGGTGACATCACTGTGTTTATTATCTCTGTACAGTGACATCGCTGTGTGTATTATCCCAGTGCAGGAAGAGGTAAGTGGTCCGTGTTTGTGTGTTTGTTTTCTATTTTTCAGGGTCGTGAATGCAGAGGACTACGTCGGATTCGGTGGACTACGTCGGACCAGCTTTTTTTTTTTTTTTTAAATAAAATGGTCAAACAGGGGTCTGGGGGAGTGTTTATTTCAATAAAATGTTTTATACTTGTGTGTGTGTATTTTTTTTTACAATACTACAGTTTTAGTAATTACGGCTATCTACAGACGGCCCTGATTACTAATACTGGGCTTAGTGCTTGCTGGTATGGCAGGCCAGCACTAACCCCAACATCTATTACCTCGGCACCCACCGCCACCAGGGGTGCCGGGAAGAGCCGGGTACCCGCAGGACCGGACCTTCTAAATTGAGGGTCTGGCTCTGGGGCGGCTGCAGGCTGGTACCATTAGGCTGGGAAGGGCCAATAACCGTGTCCCTTCCCACCCTGGTAGTGCCAGGCTGCCGCTGCTGGTTGTATCTGGCTGGCGAAGGAAAAAAGGGGGGACCCCCACGCCTTTTTTTTTTAAATAATTAAATTTTTGAAAAAAAAATGGCGTGGGGTCCCCCCCTTTTTTCCTTCACCAGCCAGATACAACCAGCAGCGGCAGCCTGGCACTACCAGGGTGGGAAGGGACACGGTTATTGGCCCTTCCCAGCCTAATGGTACCAGCCTGCAGCCGCCCCAGAGCCAGACCCTCAATTTAGAAGGTCCGGTCCTGCGGGTACCCGGCTCTTCCCGGCACCCCTGGTGGCGGTGGGTGCCGAGGGTAATAGATGTTGGGGTTAGTGCTGGCCTGCCATACCAGCAAGCACTAAAGCCCAGTATTAGTAATCAGGGCCGTCTGTAGATAGCCGTAATTACTAAAACTGTAGTATTGTAAAAAAAAATACACACACACAAGTATAAAACATTTTATTGAAATAAACACTCCCCCAGACCCCTGTTTGACCATTTTATTTAAAAAAAAAAAAAAAAGCTGGTCCGACGTAGTCCACCGAATCCGACGTAGTCCTCTGCATTCACGACCCTGAAAAATAGAAAACAAACACACAAACACAGACCACTTACCTCTTCCTGCGGTGGGATAATACACACAGCGATGTCACTGTACAGGGATAATAAACACAGTGATGTCACCGTACAGGGATAATAAACACAGCGATGTCACCGTACAGAGATAATAAACACAGTGATGTCACAGTACAGAGATAATAAACACAATGATGTCACAGTACAGGGATAATACACACAGCGATGTCACCATACAGGGATAACAAACACAATGATGTCACAGTACAGAGATAATAAACACAGTGATGTCACAGTACAGGGATAATAAACACAGTGATGTCACAGTACAGGGATAATACACACAGCGATGTCACAGTACAGGGATAATAAACACAGAGATGTCACCGTACAGAGATAATAAATATCAGATCAACACATTGTGCCCCCATCAGACCTCAGGTCAGCCTCTTGTGCCCCCATCAGACCTCAGGTCAGCCTCTTGTGCCCCCATCAGACCTCAGGTCAGCCTCTTGTGCCCCCATCAGACCTCAGGTCAGCCTCTTGTGCCCCCATCAGACCTCAGGTCAGCCTCTTGTGCCCCCCATCAGACCTCAGGTCAGCCTCTGTGCCCCATCAGACCTCAGGTCAGGCCTCTTGTGCCCCCATCAGACCTCAGAGTCAGCCTCTTGTGCCCCCATCAGACCTCAGGTCAGCCTCTTGTGCCCCCATCAGACCTCAGGTCAGCCTCTTGTGCCCCCATCAGACCTCAGGTCAGCCTCTTGTGCCCCATCAGTACCTCAGGTCAGCCTCTTGTGTCCCCATCAGACCTGCCTCTTGTGCCCCCATCCAGGTCAGTGTCTTGTGCCCCCCTCAGACCTCAGATCAGCCCACCCAGCCACTTCCTAAAAAAATCATACTTACCTGTTCTGGCCGCCGCCGCTGTCCTCAGGTTCCCCCACTCCACTCTCTTGCCTGCCGGCGCTCACTATGACCCTGACGCTGCGTCAGGTCATAGTGCGCGTCAGGGAAGACGGTGGAGCGCGGAACCGAGTGAGGAAGCGGCGGCCAGAACAGGTAAGTATGATTTTTTTTTTTAAGTGGCTGGGACCTGGGTGGGCTGATCTGAGGGGGGTGCGGGGGCCCTGGCAGCGCGGCAGCACGGCAGCCCGATATTAGAACTTGGGGCAACGCATTAAAGTGATGCGCGCGCCATGTTCTAAGTATCGGACTGCAAGAAAACTCGGTATCGAGCTTCGGTACCGCACTAGGTACCGAAACCGTACCGAGTTTTCGATATATCATGCAACCCTAATGGGATCCAACCATAAATATGAAATGAATAGATCATCATTGGCGTCCTACAAGGTTGTCCGTCCTGCACCTAAAGCGTGTGATGAGCGATGGTCACCTAGAAATATCACCAGGGTTCCTGTACAGAGGATATCATGTCAAACGAGTGTTGCCTATCAATGGCAGCTCCCACAAGACTAGACCGGAGGGGTATGACGCAAACACGGACCCACAGAGGAGCGGGGGCTGCTCTCCACTGACCTTCCTATGCGAAAGGTGGTTGTGCAGCCGCGCTGAGAACAGACAGGAGAACATCCAGGAAACGGCGGCCAATTAGTATTTTCAAGGCTGTTGATAAAGGGGAATGTGAACGAACAAACGGCTGCTCTCCGGCTATCGCACGGTCTGGGTCAACGCAGCTTCTAGTGGGCAACACTCAAGGCTGAGATAGGAGCGCAACAGGCGCCTCGCCAAACAAGTCCAACTACTGTCTAACCGCTCCAAGACGTAACTCCGGGAATCGGCTATCACTTATCTCACAGTAAAGGCAATGCCATATGGTCAAGAGAAACACAACACATTTCTTATATAGTAGTTATATTCTTGTACATAGGAGGCAGTATTATAGTAGTTATATTCTTGTACATAGGAGCAGTATTATAGTAGTTATTTTTACATAGGAGCAGTATTATAGTAGTTATATTCTTGTACATAGGAGCAGTATTATAGTAGTTATATTCTTGTACATAGGAGCAGTATTATAGTAGTTATATTCTTGTACATAGGAGCAGTATTATAGTAGTTATATTCTTGTACATAGGAGCAGTATATAGTAGTATATTCTTGTACATAGGAGCAGTATTATATAGTAGTTATATTCTTAGGAGCATTACATAGGAGCAGTATTATAGTAGTTATATTCTTGTACAGAGCAGTATTATAGTAGTTTATATAGTCTTGTACATAGGAGCAGTATTATAGTAGTTATATTCTTGTACATAGGAGCATATATAGTTATTCTGTATATATTATAGTAGTTATATTCTTGTACATAGGCAGTATTATAGTAGTTATTATTCTTGTACATAGGAGCAGTATTATAGTAGTTATATTCTTGTACATAGGAGGTATTATAGTAGTTATATTCTTGTACATAGGAGCAGTATTATAGTAGTTATATTCTTGTACATAGGAGCAGTATTTATTAGTTATATTCTTGTACATAGGACAGCAGTATTAAGTAGTTATATTCTTGTACATAGTATAGTATTATATTTTTTTACATTAGGAGCAGTATTATATAGTATATATATTCTTGTACATAGGAGCAGTAATTATAGTAGTTATATTCTGTACATAGGAGCAGTATTATAGTAGTTATATTCTTGTACATAGAGCTAGTATTATAGTAGTTATATTCTTGTACATAGGAGCAGTATTATAGTATTATATTCTTATAGAGCAGTATTTAGTATTATATCTTGTACATAGGAGGCAGTATTATAGTAGTTATATTCTTGTACATAGGAGCAGTATTATAGTAGTATATTCTTGTACATAGGAGCAGTATTATTAGTTATATTCTTGTACATAGGACAGTATTATAGTAGTTATATATTCTTGTATCATAGTACATGTATTATTTACATAGAGCAGTATATAGTATTTCTTGTTACATAGAGCAGTATTATATTTATATTATTGTACATAGGGCAGTATTATAGTAGTTATATTCTTGTACATAGGAGGCAGTATTATATAGTTATATTCTTGTACATAGGAGGCTTAGTATTATAGTTATATTTTATGTACATAGGAGCGTATATAGTAGTATTCTTGTACATAGCAGTATTATAGTAGTTTATTTCTTGTACATAGGAGGCAATTATAGTAGTTATATTCTTGTACAGTATTATTAGTTTTATTCTTGTACATAGGAGCAGTATTATAGTAGTTATATTCTTGTACATAGGAGCAGTATTATTAGTAGTTATATTCTTGTACATAGGAGCAGCAGTATTATAGTAGTTATATTCTTGTACATAGGAGGCAGTATTATAGTAGTTATATTCTTGTACATAGGAGAAGTATTATAGTAGTTATATTCTTGTACATAGGAGCAGTATTATAGCAGTTATATTCTTGTACATAGGAGCAGTATTATAGTAGTTATATTCTTGTACATAGGAGCAGTATTATAGTAGTTATATTCTTGTACATAGGAGCAGTATTATAGTAGTTATATTCTTGTACATAGGAGCAGTATTATAGTAGTTATATTCTTGTACATAGGAGCAGTATTATAGTAGTTATATTCTTGTACATAAGAGCAGTATTATAGTAGTTGTAGTCACAGTTCATTACATTAATAACTTTATCACATTTTTTACTGAGAGGTGATGATGTCAACAACAAAAGCATAATTAAAAAAAACAATACCAACAGCGCCAAAGAAAACATGAATGCTATGTGCCCCATTGTGCTTGAACTGAGGATTACGAATGAGAAGAAGCCAGATTTTTATGAAAACCTCCTAACGTCCCTTAAACAGGCAGTCCCTCTGATGCCAGTCTGAAATGTGGTTTACAGATCTTTCAGGAGCCAAATAATATAGAAGGATTCGGGGAGGGGAGGGGCGGCACATTGACCCGGAGCAAAGAAAAGCATTGTTCTTCTACCGTTTGATGTTAACAAGTTTCAATATTGAATAATGGCAGTGAGTATAATTACAGCACAATAGTCGTGTGTTCAAGAAATCCAGAGGCCGATCACTCAGGTGGAGAACCAGCTTCTTCTTCTTCTTAGGATTTAGACTCTCAGGTGGAATGAATATAAGAAGGGGGAAGGCGACTACAGCCCGGGACGGAGCAACAGGGTCCAGAGTACAGGACAAGGAGAGCATAGACTGGGATGAGGAGAGAGAGAGGGCCAAAGGTCCAGAATGAGAAGAGGGGAGCAGGGACCAGGATGAAGAAGGGGGGAGCAGGGACCCGGAATAAGAAGAGGGGGCCCAGGGACCGGAATAAGAAGAGGGGGCCCCAGGGACCGGAATGAGAAGGGGGGTGTCCTAGGGACCGGAATGAGAAGGGGGGCAGGGACCAGATGAGAAGAGGGGGGGTCCAGGGACCGGAATAAGAAGAGGGGGGTCCAGGGACCAGAATGAGAAGAGGGGGGTCCAGGGACCAGAATGAGAAGGGGGGGCAGGGACCAGGATGAGAAGAGGGGGGGGCAGGGACCAGGATGAGAGGAGGGGGGGGGCCCAGGGACCGGATGAGAAGAGGGGGGCAGGGACCGGAATGAGGAGAGAGGAAAGAGAGGGAGCCTTGGTCCTGGGATGAAGGGAGGGGGGCAGGGACTAGGATGTGGTCGCAGATTTAGGAGGCAAGCGCCTAAGATGAGGCAGCTGGAGAGGGCCAGAGTCCTGGGGTGAGGTGTGCCAAGGACCTGGACAAGGGTGGGGCCAGGGACAAGGATGAGGCCAGGGACAAAGAAGGAGAGGGAGCAGGGACCGGGATGAGGAGGCAGGGAACAAGGTATAAAGCCATCCCCCCAAATATAACACTGCTACATACACTTCAATGGGTTCTGCCATACGGAATAGCAAACACTGACGAGGACGGCATTGTCCTGACGGGACATTCCCGCTATCATCACAGCTACACTCAGCGAACTCTGGAGGACGAACATCTGATTGCAACACAGCAATTAAAAAAAAAAAAAAAGCCATGTAAAAAAAAAAGTAAAATTCCACTGTCGGCTGCCAAACATAAAAAAACCTAATGAAAACTTCCTGCCCAGCGCTGGACACGAGTCTGCAGTAAACAGCCGGGCGCTCCACAGTCCTATTTAAAGGGCCGGTACTGAGGACACTGACCGGCCTGTGACACAGAGCTGCAGTGTCGGCGTGTGCTTCACAGTGACTAGATGTCAGGGAATACGGTATATAGTCATGTATCTTCTGACATGATTATGACCCTCAGTTACTCCTACGTGAAGAGGACGACGTGCTCAACAAAGCACCCAAACCTCTCGGTGCTTCTTTGCGGTTGCCCTTTCTTCACCTTCCACAGATTTTAAGCGATTTATCATGTTCTTCTCTAGTCACATCCAAAGAGAACCTACACAGTTTGCTGGTTGCCCTTAGAAACAGACAGCGGTTTAGCTCCACCCTGCTGACAGTCATGTGACCTGAGCTCCCACACTTTTAAAAGGAACCTGTCATCTGGCTGTTGCCTCTCGCCCCACACCACCAGGAGTCCCTGACCGTTCTGCTCCTGCCTGATGGTGTCCTTTATGGCCTCCGCAGAAGCCTCACATCATATGCAAATGAGCCAAGGAGGCGGAGACATGGAGAAACAGCGGTCATGTCTGCCACGCCCAAATCCTGCCCCATCAGTCCTGATTGACGTCCCTCTTTCTTTTCTCGGAGCATGCGCAGTGAAGCAGGGTGTACTTGCCTGGTTTACAGAACACATGCAGTCCTACGCTAAAGCCAAGGCATGCACCTTAGACTGGGCAAATACACCCCACCTCACTGCGCATGTGCCTTAGACTGGACAAGTACACCCAGCCTCACTGCTCATGCGCCTTAGACCAGACAAGTACACCCTGCCTCACTGTGCCTGCACCTTAGACCGAGCATGTACGCCTTGGGTCACTGCACATGGGTCTTGGCAAGTCACCCTGCTTCACTGTGCATATGCCTCAGACCAATCAAGTACATCCTGCTACATGGTGCATGCTCCCTAAACTGAGCAAATACGCTCTGCTTTCCTGTGCATACTCCCTAGACCAAGCAAGTACACCCTGATTCACTGCGCATGCGCATTAGACCGAGCAAGTACACCCTGCTATTCTGTGCACGTGCCCTAAACCAAGCAAATACACCCTGATTCACTGTGCATATGCCCTAGACCAGGGATACTCAACCTGCGACCCTCCAGCAGTTGCAAAACTACAACTCCCAGCATGCCCTAATAGCTGTATGCTGGGAATTGTAGTTTTGCAAGAGCTGAAGTTGCGGCCCTCCAGCACACCCAAATTCACAGCACATGCGCATGAGACTGAGCAAGTACACCCTGCTTTATTGTGCACGTGCCCTAAACGTAGCAAATACACCCTGATTCGCTGCGCATGCGCATGAGACCGAGCAAGTACACCATGCTATTCTGTGCACGCGCTTTAGACCGAGCGTATAATAGGACACAACAGCGCACCAATGCGTTCTAGGGAATGCTCTATGACATTTTCTGTCCTAAGGGACATCACTCAAGGAACTTGGAGCGGCAAGCCTGACCACTGCTCTCAACAGCTCCGCCTCCTTGACTCCTAACTTCTCATTTGCATATGATTGAAGTGACCTGACTGGAGAAGAATGAGTGCGGGTGAAGGAGAAGTAAAGCTGAAGATCTTCGGCGGTATGCAGTAACTCGTCCTCCTCCTTCCTTTCGTGACAATTCACACTTGGGCGCGAGCAGGAACTTTACTCATCTCGTCTTGTCTAACGATCCCGTCCTGAATTCTGCAGCTACGTGGAAGATGCCGGCGGTGACCCCTCATCTATAGACGGCAGCCGTCACTCAGCTTTACCGGACCCCCCATCTTATCTGTCAGCGACAGCACCGCTAGTGACACTTACACGGGGAGAGATACATGGTGACCTGTCTGGGAGACACAACAACAGTCTTGGGGTGGTCACCCAGCTTTCCCAGGAGCTGATAAAGCTATACATAGGTGACTTGGAGACGCGTAAACTACCAGCACACAGTGATGATGTTATCCCCCCGGGTTATATAAACTCGATCCAGGCAGCGGGGTGCTGTCTGATTATTTAGGCTGGTTACCGGCAATCCAGGACATGGGTCACCCAGTGCTTTTTATGCACTCATTTCACCTCCACTGCATCAGCTCCGCTATACCAGTCTTCAGTACTCTGCTACATCACCACACAGGTGTCCACTATGCTAGTACATCAGCTCTTCTACTCCTGTGCTACATCAGTTATGCTACACAGTCTCCAGTACTTTACTGCCTCCACTCTACTACACCAGCCTCCAGTAACTCTGCTACACAAGTCCTGCTACACCAGCCTTTCAACTCTACTACATCAGACGTCCAGTTCTGCTGTACTAGCAGTGCCCATGTGTTCAGATCTGCTATACAGAGCAAGCGTCTCAACAGAGCCACCTCACATGCAGACATGTGTGCATATATATTACATGCACACACAAACACTACACGCACAGACATAAATATTACATGTACACACACACACTATACATATATATTACACGTACACACACACTACACGCATAGACATACATATTACATGTACACACACACTATACATATATATTACACGTACACACACACTACACGCATAGACATACATTTTACATGTACACACACACACTACACGCATAGACATACATATTACATGTACACACACTACACGCATAGACATACATATTACATGTACACACATACTACACGCACAGACATACATATTACATACAGACACACACTATACACACATGCATATTACATGTACACACATTACCCGCACACACACATTACATACACACACTACACGCACAGACATACATATTACATACAGACACACACACTACACACATATTACATACACACTACACACATATTACATACACACACTACACACATATTACATACACACACTACACACACATTACATGCACACACTACATGCATAGACATACATATTACATACAGACACACACTACACACACATTACATGCACACACATTACATACACACACTACACGCACAGACATACATATTACATACACACTACACACACATTACATGCACACACTACATGCATAGACATATTACATACAGACACACACTACACACATATTACATGCACACACATTACATACACACACTACACGCACAGACATACATATTACATACAGACACACACACTACACGCACAGACATACATATTACATACAGACACACACACTACACACACACACATTGCATACACACTACACGCACATTACATACACACACTACACACACATTACATGCATACACACATATTACACGCACACATTACATACACACACTACACGCACATACACATAAATACAGACATATTACATGCATACACACACATACACACATATTACACGCACACATTAGGGGCAGCACAGTTGGATGCAGGATGGATCTTCTATATTACGAGCACACAGAAGGCCTGCGGCGCTGGCACCATGAAGGAGCGCAGCCGGCCAACACTAACAACGTGCGGCCCGCGCCGGGAGCAGGAGGAGATGTGGACAGTTATGCGGCAGTTCTCTTCATCTCTGCGGCCCGGGGCACTAGGGGCGGGGGCGTCGCTCCTCGGGTGCCACTGGGCGATGAGGAGGTGACAATCTCCCCTTTCACGAGCGGCGGCCGCACAAATGACTTTCTATGTGAGAAAACTGTTCAGGAGGAAAAGCGCTGCCAAACCAAACAGCTTCCGGGCCGCGAGGGGAGCACCAGCCCCAGCGCCAAAGTGCTCTGCTCAACATGGAGGGGGGCAACGGTGGAAAACAACATACAACCAGAAGCGTAACGCGGGGCGGCGGGAACCAGAGCGAGCGGGAGTCACAATAGCTTCTATTAGTAGTACAGCGGGCGTGACCTTCTCACAGCTGAGGGTTTGTTACAAGTGCATCCAATCTAGGCTGGGAGTCCACACATTTACATTCCAGCTGCTTTGATACATTGTAGCAGAACAGAAAGGGATGTTCAGCTCTAGATGGGATGCAATTGTAACGAACCCTCAGCTGTGAGAAGTAGGAAAGTTTTGGCCACCAGATGAAAACAAGACCATTTCCATTCACTGACATCAAGCAGAGATTCTGGGAGTATCATGTGCCCTCTGCTGACCTCCGAATGGACGCTCTCACGTTCTGCTGGCGGTCACCAGAGCTGCTCCCGATGACGTACTTGACCTTTTCAGGCCCCAGAACAAGAGAAGCCGTCACAACCAGGAGACGCGGACACAGTCCCCCCGCACTGTGAGCACACTGACACTTCTGGACACTGACCGCCGAATTTCACAACTAACCCTAAAATAACACATTTTATCCCCGATTTCCCACAGGAGACACTAGACTGATAGATAGATAGATAGATAGATAGATAGATAGATAGATACAAGGTTTTCAAAATTTTTTATAAATATAAATCTGGAAAGTGTGGTGTGCATTTGTATTCAGCCCCTGCACTCTGATACCCCTAAATAACGTCCAGTGCGACCAGTTGCCTCTAGAAGTCACCTGACTAGTAAATAGAGTCCACCTGTGTGTAATGTATTCTCAGTATAACTCCAGCTGTTCTGTGAAGGCCTCAGAGGTTTATTAGAGAACATCAGTGATCAAACAGCATCATGAAAACCAAGGAACACACCGGACAGGTTAGTGTACGTGTATAGCAGTGTATGAAAACCAAGGAACACACCGGACAGGTCAGTGTACGTGTATAGTAGTGTATGAAAACCAAGGAACACACCGGACAGGTCAGTGTACGTGTATAGCAGTGTATGAAAAGCAAGGAACACACCGGACAGGTTAGTGTACGTGTATAGCAGTGTATGAAAACCAAGGAACACACCGGACAGGTCAGTGTACGTGTATAGTAGTGTATGAAAACCAAGGAACACACCGGACAGGTCAGTGTACGTGTATAGCAGTGTATGAAAAGCAAGGAACACACCGGACAGGTCAATGTACGTGTATAACAGTGTATGAAAAGCAAGGAACACATCAGACAGGTCAGTGTACATGTATAGCAGTGTATGAAAACCAAGGAACACACCAGACAGGTCAGTGTACGTGTATAGCAGTGTATGAAAACCAAGGAACACACCGGACAGGTCAGTGTACATGTATAGCAGTGTATGAAACCAAGGAACACACCGGACAGGTCAGTGTACGTGTATAGCAGTGTATGAAAACCAAGGAACACACCGGACAGGTTGTAGGTGTATAACAGTGTATGAAAAGCAAGGAACACATCAGACAGGTCAGTGTACATGTATAACAGTGTATGAAAACCAAGGAACACACCGGACAGGTCAGTGTAGGTGTATAACAGTGTATGAAAAGCAAGGAACACACCGGACAGGTCAATGTATGTGTATAGCAGTGTATGAAAAGCAAGGAACACACCGGACAGGTCAATGTACATGTATAACAGTGTATGAAAACCAAGGAACACAAAGGACAGGTCAGTGTACGTGTATAACAGTGTATGAAAACCAAGGAACACACCGGACAGGTCAGTGTACGTGTATAACAGTGTATGAAAACCAAGGAACACAACGGACAGGTCAGTGTACGTGTATAACAGTGTATGAAAACCAAGGAACACAACGGACAGGTCAGTGTACGTGTATAGCAGTGTATGAAAACCAAGGAACACACTGGACAGGTCAGTGTACATGTATAACAGTGTATGAAAACCAAGGAACATACCAGATAGGTCAGTGTATGTGTATAGCAGTGTATGAAAACCAAGGAACACACCGGACAGGTCAATGTACATGTATAGCAGTGTATGAAAACCAAGGAACACACCGGACAGGTCAGTGTACGTGTATAACAGTGTATGAAAACCAAGGAACACACCAGACAGGTCAATGTACGTGTATAGCAGTGTATGAAAACCAAGGAACACACCGGACAGGTCAATGTACGTGTATAACAGTGTATGAAAACCAAGGAACACACCAGACAGGTCAGTGTACGTGTATAAAAACTAAGGAACACATCCGACAGGTCAGGGATAAAGTTGTGGAGAAGTGTAAAGCAGGGTTAGGTTATAATGTTGTAATTACACCTGCTCACCGCTGCAGATGCGACGTGCAAGCAGGTAAACAATGAAGAGGAGGCAGAGCTGGCAGCTGATCAGCGGGGATCCGACACCCGGCACCACCGCCGATGCGCTGCCTCCTCTTCATTGTTTTCCTGCTTGCCTGTCGCTTCTGCAGCGGTGAGCAGTATCCTGAGGATAGGTCAATAAATATAACTTGGACAAGCCATTTAAATTTGTGGGTGTAACATGGAAAAATGTGGAAAAGTTCAAGGGGTATGAATACTTTTTCAAGGCACTGTAGACACAAAGGATATACAGAGAGATAACAGATAGAGAGAGGGACAGATAGACAAATATGAAATAGTTGGATACACGATAGATAGATAGATAGATAGATAGATAGATAGATAGATAGAGTACTCACTGAATCCAAAAAACACAAGTATCGCCCACGGCTCTGCCCGATCGCTTGATTTTTTGCATATCCAACTAGAAGAAGCAGAAAACATCATAATGTCGATTAGAAAACATGGAGGACGAGCAGTGACGGGCGCGGCGCATTTACAGGACGACCGGGGTCTGTGGAAAGATGGGCGACCATATACTTCTAGGGGCTCTAGGGACCCATCCTGAACTAATGCTTCTCACAGCTGAGGGTTTGTTACACTGTATACAGCCCCCCCCCCACACCTGTCAGAAGCCTGGATTCCAGACTGATACATGGGGACAGGAGATTCGTGCCGCAGAGCGCAGTGGAGATAGGTGACGCGGGGCCAGCGCTGGTTAATGATGCACCAGACGTATGGGAAACACCAGGATCCTGAATACACGGGAGCCGGATCGGGAACTGGGGTCACGGGGTCAGATAGAGGAGAGGCGCGGCCTACGTGGGACGGGCGTCTTATCTGCCAGCGTCTATGACAGGTCAACATTTACCCAAGATAGCCCAGCGCCCCGGACGGGGAACGGCGAGCAGTGATTACCAGGAAGGTTTATCAGAGGGACAAGTGCCCCCCCCCCTTCTGTTATTACTACAGGTTAATTGATCTTATACTGTACAGAGTTTGTCTCTATGACGACCGGAGGGATAACAAAGGAAAAGTGATACATGTTAACGAGTCACAGGCGCGGAAACGTTCAGAGCTGCAAACAAATATTACATATATGTAGACATAAATTCACAATTCTGCTGGTTGTCACTGGAAACTGTCAGCAAGCTCGTGGAGAGACACTCCCCTAAATTCACAATTCTGCTGGCTGTCACTGAAAACCGTCAGCAAGTTTGTGAACACACACTCCCCTAAATTCCCATTTTTGTTGGCTGTCACTGGAAACGTCAGCAAGCTTGTGAAGAGACGCTCCCCTAAATGTGAATTCTGCTAGCTGTCACTGGAAACCGTCAGCAGGTTTGTGAACAGACACTGCCCTAAATTCCCATTTTTGTTGGCTGTCATTGGAAACCGCCAGCAAGCTGGTGGAGAGACACGCCCCTAAATTCACAATTCTGCTGGCTGTCACAGGAAACCATCAGCAAGCTCATAGACAAACACTCCCCTAACTTCTTAGACCGTATAATGCAGGGCGGGCTGTACACTTCTCCTACATCATATAACTGTATAGGAAACATTTCCCAGAATGCAAATCACCAGAGTGAGAAACTGAACAAGCAGGAGATTACAGCTCTGAAGCCTGGAGATTGGTGAATGCAGCTACTGAGTAGGGGGAAAAAAAAGGCTTTGAAAGAGATTGTATAGGACTAGAAAACTGACGGCCACTAAGATCAGGCCGGTGGGGCTGATCGCCAATTACGAGGCTGCTGGTAAACAATGAAGGGGACGCGGCACTTGATGGGGGTCCTTAAGAAGGGACCTCCCTCTATTAATCTAGAATAAAGAAAACCCCTTTAAATCTGTCCTCAGCCAATTACAACATTCACTACCTGCAGCCACCACTAGAGGGAGCTGATTAGCTGATGTCATACAGTTTATCCATTGAACTCTATTATAATGCAGGATGCAGAAAACTCACCAGCTCCCTCTAGTGGTGGCTGCAGGAAGCCAGAATTATATCAACTGTCTGTCTGCTGGGGATTTGGCGCTCTGTATCAGCAAAAACACGATTTAAAAAAAAAAACGTAACAAAAAATGTAAATTTAAATTAAAGGACGACAAGCATTCCCTTTAAGCGAGTCATTTACAGGTCACCCCACGGTTTGGCAGTGAGTTGCCCCGTCTGAGGAAGGCTGATGACATCACGACATCTGGACCGGATTACGTAGACAGGGGTGTAATAATTCGGCTATTTTTAGCCAGCGCTGACACCTGAGGGCAGACGGTGGGAAACAGGACGACCCCGACTGTTCACCGAAACGCCTCCGCATCCAAGAGCCCACCAGAATTTAGCAGGACCAGACCCCCTCCCCAGTTTCATTTCCTACTGGGGATGTATATTTATTGAGAGGATCCGGATCAGAGAGATAAAGGAGGATATGAAAGGAGCGGATATGAGGAACACAGTCAAAGCACTCACAGAGCGTTTTTTTGGTCCACTGTGTCGGTGTCAGCGCTGGGTGACCACAGAGAGACCACCCAACCAGACCCTCAATCATATATATGTATATGTATATATTCCTCCCATTTCTACTGCTGTGTCAGTCTTTACCGCTCTGCTGGAATTCTATTCATAAACATAATCGGGAATGGGGTGGGGGTTTCCTGCGATTGGTTTCATAAATAGAAGTTATAGACTCCCTAATCCACTTTGGCGCAAATTTACGAACACTGACGATTGACGCTGATTGAAAATTATTAAAAATCGCACATCTCTAGAAAAAACGTAGCCCGTTTTGGACATAAAGTTAGAAAATAAGGGGAGACGTCAGGGTGCGCCAAAACCTGCGCCATTTTCTGGTCTCAAATCACGTCCCAACCTGGTAAACCACACCTGCTTTTTAGACTTACGGCGGAAAAATTGACAATTTTGCACAATTTGCAAATTTTTGCAAAATTATTATACAAGTTGCAAATTTCCTCTGCTTTTTTTCAATTTGTACATCTGTAAAATGTCGCAACTTTTCTTCAACAATTTGCACATTTTTGGAAAATTTTCATTACTAAATAAACTTTTTTTTTAAACAATTTGTAAAATGTTACCACTTTTGTTCAGAAATGAGAACATTTGTGCAACTTTTTTTTGCAAATTTACATAACTACGTAAAAATTTGCTAAATTTCTCAATTATTTTCCACATTTTGCAAATTCTTTTTGCAACTTTTTTAAAACAATCTATAGAATTTTACTACTTTTGTTCAGGAATGTGAACATTTTTTGCAACTTTTTTATCAAATTTTCATAATGATGTAAAAATGTGTGAAAATCTCTGAATTGTTTTCATCAATTTGCTATTTTTTCGCAACTTTTTCTTAACAATTTGTAAGATTTTACCATTTTTGTTCAGGAAAGTGAACATTTTTGCAACTTTTTTTGCAAATTTTCATAACTACTAGAGATGAGCGAACGTGCTCGTAACGAGCACTGTACCGCTCGGCTCCCCTGCGCTCGCATAGGCGCCGGCAGCCGCTTCCGTCGGGTGAGGAGGACGGAAGCGGCTGCCTGCGCCCATGCGAGCGCAGGGGAGCCAAGCGGTACAGTGCACATTACGAGCACGTTCGCTCATCTCTAATAACTACGTAAAAATTTCGAAAATTTTCTCAATTGTTTCAACAATTTGCAAATTCTTTTTGCAACTTTGTTTAAAACAATTTCTAAAATGCTTCTTTTGATCAGGAATGTGAACGTTTTTTACAACTTTTACATAATGACATAAAAATGTGTGAAATTCTCTGAATTGTTTTCATCAATTTCCAAATTTTTTTTTGCATCTTTTTCTTAATTTGTAAAATTTTACCATTTTCGTTCAGGAATGTGCACGTTTTTGCAAATTTACGTAACTACGTAAAAATTAGTAAAATTTTCTGAATTGTTTTCCACAATTTGCAAATTCTTTTTGAAACTTTTTAACAATTTGTAAAATTTGACCACTTTTGTTCAGGAATGTGCCAATTTTTGCAAATTTTGACTTATTTTCATCATTTCACAAAAATATGCAAATTTTCTGTAACTTCCTCGTAGAAGGTTTTTTATTGTAATTTTTCTCGCCACTTGTGACTGCTGTAACGCTGTCGCTCAATTCCCAATTTTCAAAATCTCTGCTTGCTGTCAGTGAACGAAAACATTGTAGATGACCCCCCCACACCCAATGCCTCACAGCTGCGGGTTTGTTCCAATCGGATCCAGTGCAGACAATCCTCTGGAGCTAAACACGTCGGCAGCACAAACCCGTCCGCAGTGCTGATGCGTTTTGCTTCAGTGTATCAGCGCAGGCAATTTTAAAAAATGGATGAAACTGTAGCAAAACTTCACCTGCACGGGTTTTCATTCCCCGACAGCAAGCAGAGATCTTGACAAAAGTGCGGAACTGACAGACAACGCATACTACAAACTTGCATGACGTCTCTTTACGCAAGGATTGAGCCTGGAGGGGGCCATGTGACGGAAAGGGTTAAAGGCACTGACGGTAAACGATATTTCTATAGGGCGCCTCGTCTTCCTTGTGACATTCACATGATTGTAAAAAAAATGTCTTCGGAAGAGATCACATGACGAGGGGAAGGTCGTCGCTGCGATCGCTCCTGCGGGGGGGGGGGGGGGGATAATATACAGATAATGGTCTCTGAGATGAGCCAATACGGCGAGTGCTCGAGGTTACTTACAGGAAGGGAAGTGGAAGCTGCTGCGGAGTGTGGGCGGCCGGCAGAGGGGCAAATCTCCAGATCTAAGCCACAAACGTACTCAAGGGCCCGCTGAAGCCGCATGCAGGGCATGTCCCTCGCTGTTTTATAACAACCTGTCATTCCACAAACATAACTGTATTAAGGAATTGTTATTTAGGCGATTCCCCAAAAAGGGATCTCAGAAGTCAACAAGGAAAAAATTTATTTTTTTTTTTTAAAGGGACACGCCCCCAAAAAGTCTCAGCGCACGTTCCCTTTAAGGCTATCTATGGCGATTTCCACTGACTCAGGAGTTTCGCAGATCGGTTTGTGGAGATGTAAAATAAACTCAAACAAGGTTCAGAAATCAAATCCTGCCCTTAGGAGCGAGCGGCTGAATGAGCGAGCGGGAATCGTCCCCAAACAGCAGGACGCAAACTTCATAACCGCGCCGTCAGTCCGAGAGAGAGAGAACGTGGAATCAATTTAAAACTGAGTTATGAAACATCATCAGTTTCCGCAGCCAGAAATATCAAAAATACAAAAATTCACACTTTCAAAAGGGAAGAAAAATGATGTAACATCGTGTAGAGATCAAGATGAGAGAGCAAACAAAACATGCAGCCAGATTACAGCTGTGAAGCATGTGAGATAGTGAGTGCAGCTCTGTAGTATAATACAGGATAAGTAATGAATGTACACAGTGACTGCAGCAGCAGAATAGTGAGTGCAGCTCTGGAGTTTAATACAGGATATAACTCAGGATCAGTACAGGATAAGTAATGTATGTACACAGTGACTGCACCATCAGAATAGTGAGTGCAGCTCTGGAGTTTAATACAGGATATAACTCAGGATCAGTACAGGATAAGTAATGTATGTACACAGTGACTGCAGCAGCAGAATAGTGAGTGCAGCTCTGGAGTTTAATACAGGATATAACTCAGGATCAGTACAGGATAAGTAATGTATGTACACAGTGACTGCACCAGCAGAATAGTGAGTGCAGCTCTGGAGTATAATACAGGATGTAACTCAGGATCAGTACAGGATAAGTAATGTAATGTATGTACACAGTGACTGCACCAGCAGAATAGTGAGTGCAGCTCTGGAGTATAATACAGGATGTAACTCAGGATCAGTACAGGATAAGTAATGTAATGTATGTACACAGTGACTGCACCAGCAGAATAGTGAGTGCAGCTCTGGAGTTTAATACAGGATATAACTCAGGATCAGTACAGGATAAGTAATGTATGTACACAGTGACTGCACCAGCAGAATAGTGAGTGCAGCTCTGGAGTATAATACAGGATGTAACTCGGGATCAGTACAGGATAAGTAATGTATGTACACAGTGACTGCACCAGCAGAATAGTGAGTGCAGCTCTGGAGTATAATACAGGATGTAACTCGGGATCAGTACAGGATAAGTAATGTATACAATATTACACGGCTGTAGATACTTCTGCTCCTAAGTTACGGTCTGTATAATAATATTTGGGGATTGCGCTGTGACCACATCTGGCGGCTCGGGGCGGCGGTGACATCTGTGTGTGAAATCCGACCTCTAAATAATAAATAGACGGGCGCTCTGTGCCTCCTCGCCCCTCAGACCGGCAGCGCTCAGATATTCCGCTTCATTTTTTTTCTTCTTCTTCTTTTGCGGAAGGAAAAACAGTTGCGCGCCCCGTGCCAAACGGATTTGCATTCAGTGCGGCCCTGTTACGATGGAAGGGGAAATGGGTTGCCACGGTAACGGGCTCAGTAATGCACGTTTCATCAGATATTAAACATTCCACGCGCCGCTGGAATGAGGAGTGACCCCACATTTCTACCCGGCGACTCCTTCTTCGCGCATACTTCAGTCCCAAATAAACACAAATCCCTGGTTAAGCAGTCTGAGGTACTGCAGGAGGAATGCAGAGGACTGCACGCGGGGGCCGCCCCAAAATGGGGAGGGGGCGCGCCAAAAACAGCAGGGGTAATTAAAGGTGCGCTCTGTATGAATCCAAAAAAACGGACGCCAAAACGGGGCAAGAAGGAATCCCCTCCCCCAACTCCTAAATCCCTAAGAATAATATAACCCCACGTAATGAAAAGCCGTTCAGATGCTTGCTGTCAGTGAATGGCAACAGCCTCTGATGTACTTACCTCACCAAGGGCTGGACGCAACTGTAGCAAATACTCAGCTGTGACGACTATTATGTCACGAGGGGGTTTTCAGCCTCTGGATGTACAGAAAACTGTGCCCCATCACTGACAGCAAGCAGAGATCTTGTAAGCAGTAAAGAACAGAAACAGAAAGCTGAACTCTATGTAAAATCTTTTAAAGGGGTATTCTCACCTTTAAGGCAGAGCACAGGACAGGCCTGACTATATCTGACAGATGGGGGGTCCCACCTCAAGGACCTAGGTGAGGACGGGGTCCCCCATCCCCCGGATGACTTCAGGCAGGCAGGAAATGAATAGATAAATGATATGAGCTCCTCTCTGTTCCTTTTCTGCCTGGATGCGGGGCCCGGAGAGCCCGGTGTGACACATGTGCAGGTGCTAAAGGTGGGCCCCGAATTTATAAGACGTTTATGCATAAACAAGCTTAACAATGGAACACCCCTTAAATTACGGCTAAAAAGTGAGGTTTGGCAGAGGACACGCCCCCTGTACTGATCGCCCCCAGCGCCATGTCCAGGTGTGTGGCGAGGCAGTCACAGTTTCATACCCTCGCCTAGGGACTCATTACAGACCAACGAAGTCACAGGAATATCGGTACGACCGGCGCTTCGTCGCACTGATGCCAAACACAACTACACGACAGCCAATGGCTGGAGCCGCTGCCCAGGACACGAGCGAGACCGCGCCATGAGAGTCCCTCCGGGCCGGGGTCGCACTCACCAGACAGAGTGCTCAGAATGGTCCTGTGTATTGTGTTACATCTGGCATCTCGATCGCAACAGCTGCAGCGTGTGTTATGTCTGAGTCTGGTAACCACCTCCGACTCCTACAGACCCAAACACATAGATCCGCAGCGAGAGCACGTAAGGGGTTAAAGTCATTACATTAACATCTATAGAAATCATCTTCATACACAGTTAACTCACTGTGTACATACATTACTTATACTGTATTATACTCCAGAGCTGCACTCACTATTCTGCTGGTGCAGTCACTGTGTACATACATTACTTATCCTGTACTGATCCTGAGTTACATCCTGTATTATACTCCAGAGCTGCACTCACTATTCTGCTGGTGGAGTCACTGTGTACATACATTACTTATCCTGTACTGATCCTGAGTTACATCCTGTATTATACCCCAGAGCTGTACTCACTATTCTGCTGGTGCAGTCACTGTGTACATACATTACATTACTTATCCTGTACTGATCCTGAATTACATCCTGTATTATACTCCAGAGCTGCACTCACTATTCTGCTGGTGGAGTCACTGTGTACATACATTACTTATCCTGTACTGATCCTGAGTTACATCCTGTATTATACTCCAGAGCTGCACTCACTTTTCTGCTGGTGCAGTCACTGTGTACATACATTACTTATCTTGTACTGATCCTGAGTTACATCCTGTATTATACTCCAGAGCTGCACTCACTATTCTGCTGGTGCAGTCACTGTGTACATACATTACTTATCCTGTACTGATCCTGAGTTACATCCTGTATTATACCCCAGAGCTGCACTCACTATTCTGCTGGTGCAGTCACTGTGTACATACATTACTTATCTTGTACTGATCCTGAGTTACATCCTGTATTATACTCCAGAGCTGCACTCACTATTCTGCTGGTGCAGTCACTGTGTACATACATTACTTATCCTGTACTGATCCTGAGTTACATCCTGTATTATACTCCAGAGCTGCACTCACTATTCTGCTGGTGCAGTCACTGTGTACATACATTACTTATCTTGTACTGATCCTGAGTTACATCCTGTATTATACTCCGGAGCTGCACTCACTATTCTGCTGGTGCAGTCACTGTGTACATACATTACTTATCCTGTACTGATCCTGAGTTACATCCCGCAGGGGCGGGCTGGGCCGGGGGGCAGGAGGGCACTTGCCCCCCGGGCCGGTAGATCCAGGGCCGCTGTGGCCCCTGAACTCAATTGAATCTGCGTCCACTGGACGCAGGTACAATTGAGCCTGCAGCAGCGCCGGCGGGACAAGGGAAACACTGGTTCCCTGCTCCGCTATTCCCGGCCGGCGCACTGATGTGACGCGGCACGATGTCATCATCAGACCGCCTCCAACGTCCGACGTAGCAGACCCACCAGAAGAGGCCGGGTCTGCATCGTGGGACCGCGCCAGGACAGGTGAGTGAACTGCACTAAGTACCCTCCCCCATTCTATCCATATGCTGCCTTAACCCTACTAGTGGCCCCTGACCCCTACAACCAGCCCTGTCTGACCCCTAATACTGGCCACTGGCCCCTGACCCCTACACTAGTACTGACCCCTAATATTGGCCCCTGACCCCCAATACTGGCCCCTGACCCCTACACTAGTACTGACCCCTAATACTGGCCCCTGACCCCTACCCTAGTAGTGACCCCTAATACTGTCACTAATCCTAATACTGACCCGTAATACTGTCCTTAACTCTAATACTATGCCATATTGACCCCTAATACCGACACCTAACCCCAAGGCCACATTCACATGACCGTATGTGTTTTGCAGTCCGCAAATTGTGGATTCGCAAAACACAGATATCGGCCATAGGATTATAACCCTAATAGTATAGGATTATTGTCCGTGGATCTTTTTTGCAGCGCCATGGAGTGGAAGTACAGATGAGGACAGCACACGGTGTGCTGTCCGCATGGAAATACGGTCATGTGAATGTACCCTAATGCTGACTGTAACCCCAATACTGACCCCTAACTCTAATACTGACCCTAATCCTAATACTAGCCCTAAGTGTGCATACAGACGACCATTTTTCTGGGTCTGCATCCGTTCCGCAATTTAGCAGAACAGGTGCGGACCTATTCATTTCACTGCAAAACACTTTCGCTGGTCTGAATGTAGTCTTATGCTAATACTAGGCCTAACCCCAATACTGACCCCTAACTCTAATACTGGTCCTAATGCTAATACTACGCCTAACCCCAATATTGACTCTAATATACTAACCGTATTACTAATCCTAACCCAAAATCTGACCGTAACCTTAACTACAACCCCTAATACCTCACACAGTGACCATAGTATCTGTACCTACTGCATCTTTTATATTTCGTACCTGACGTATCAGTACTCTGTGCGTATACTATGTGTCAGGTACAAGATAGAAAAGATGCAGTGGGTACAGATATATAGTATATACAGCACTGTATTGATATGTTAGGTACAATGTATAATACATGCAGTGTGTACAGGTATATAGTATACAAAGCAGTGTACTCATGTGAGATATGAGGTGTAATTTATACCTCATATATCAGTACACTGTTGTATATACTATGTATCTGAACACACTGCATCTATTATACCTCATACCTCACTTATCAGTACACTGCTGTATATACTATATACCTGTACACACTGCATCTATTATACCTCATACCTCACTTATCAGTACACTGCTGTATATACTATATACCTGTACACACTGCATCTATTATACCTCATACCTCACATATCAGTACACTGCTGTATATACTATATATCTGTATATACTGCATGTATTATACCTCATACCCCACATATTAGTACACTTCTGTATATACTATATATCTGTATATACTGCATGTATTATAAAAGTATAATACATGCAGTAGATACAGATACTGTATATAGTATATACAGCAGTGTACTGATATGTGAGGTATGAGGTATAATAGATGCAGTGTGTACAGATATATAGTATATACAGCAGTGTACTGATATGTAAGGTATACGGTATAATAGATGCAGTGTGTTCAGATATATAGTATATACAGCAGTGTACTGGTATGTGAGGTATGAGTTATAATAGATATAGTGTGTACAGGTATATAGTATATACAGCAGTGTACCGATATGTGAGGTACGAGGTATAATACATGCAGTGTATACAGATATCAGTGCACTGCTTCTATTACACCTCACATATCAGTACACTGCTGTATATACTATATATGTGAGGTATGAGGTATAATACCGGTAGATGCAGTGTGTACAGATATATAATATATACAGTGGTGTACTGATATTTGAAATACAAAGTGTAATTTATACCTTATACTGCACATATCAGTACACTGCTGTATATACTATATATCTGTACCTACTGCATGTATTATACCTTATACCTCACATATCAGTACACTGCTGTATATACTATATATCTGTATCCACTGCATCTATTATACCTCATACCTCACATATCAGTACACCGCTGTATATACTATATATCTGTATCCACTGCATCTATTATACCTCATACCTCACATATCAGTACACTGCTGTATATAATATATATCTGTATCCACTGCATCTATTATACCTCATACCTCACATATCAGTACACTGCTGTATATAATATATATCTGTATCCACTGCATCTATTATACCTCATACCTCACATATCAGTACACTGCTGTATATACTATATATCTGTATCCACTGCATCTATTATACCTCATACCTCACATATCAGTACACCGCTGTATATACTATATATCTGTATCCACTGCATCTATTATACCTCATACCTCACATATCAGTACACTGCTGTATATAATATATATCTGTATCCACTGCATCTATTATACCTCTTGTCATTTGACCTTCAGCAACATGTAACCATGTCACACCTTTTGTTACCCACTACATTCTAGCTTCTGCAGAGTATTATAATACAGTGCGTGTACGCTGTATTCAGGGGGCAGATAGAAGCATATACATAAAGGGGGCACATCAAAGAGACACTATTTTTAAAAGGCACAAAACATGTAGCACTATATACAGGGGCACAGAGCACGAGGCACTATATACAGAGGGCACCGGGCGTACAGCACTATATACAGAGGACACAGAGCATATGGCACTGTATACAGAGGGCACAGAGCATATGACACTATATACACAGGGCACAGAGCATATGGCACTGTATACAGAGGGCACAGAGCATGTGACACTATATACACAGGGCACAGAGCATGTGGCACTATATACAGAGGGCAAAGGGTATGTGGCACTATATACAGAGGGCACAGAGTATGTGGCATTATATACAGAGGGCACAGAGTATGTGGCATTATATACAAAGGGCACAGAGTATGTGGCACTATATACAGAGGGCAAAAGGCATGTGGCACTGTATACAGAGGGCAAAGGGCATGTGGCACTGTATACAGAGGGCACAGAGTATGTGGCACTATATACAGAGGGCAAAGGGCATGTGGCACTGTATACAGAGGGCACAGGGTATGTGGCACTATATACAGAGGGCAAAGGGCATGTGGCACTATATACAGAGGGCAAAGGGCATGTGGCACTATATACAGAGGGCAAAGGGCATGTGGCACTATATACAGAGGGCAAAGGGCATGTGGCACTGTATACAGAGGGCACAGAGTATGTGGCACTATATACAGAGGGCATGTGGCACTATATACAGAGGGCACAGAGAATGTGGCACTATATACAGAAGGCACAGAGTATGTGGCACTATATACAGAAGGCACAGAGTATGTGGCACTATATACAGAAGGCACAGAGTATGTGGCATTATATACAGCGTGCACAGAGCATATGGCACTGTATACAGAGGGCACAGAGCATGTGCCACTATATACAGAGGCCACAGAGTATGTGGCACTATATACAAAGGGCGCAAAGCATATGGCACTGTATACAGAGGGCACAGAGTATGTGGCATTATATACAGAGTGCACAGAGCATATGGCACTGTATACAGAGGGCACAGAGCATGTGGCACTATATACAAAGGGCGCAAAGCATATGGCACTGTATACAGAGTGCACAGAGCATATGGCACTGTATACAGAGGGCACAGAGCATATGGCACTGTATACAGAGGGCACAGAGCATGTGGCATTATATACAGAGGGCACAGAGTATGTGGCACTATATACAGAAGGCACAGAGAATGTGGCATTATATACAGAGGGCACAGAGCATATGGCACTGTATACAGAGGGCACAGAGCATATGGCACTGTATACAGAGGGCACAGAGCATATGGCACTGTATACAGAGGGCACAGAGCATGTGCCACTATATACAGAGGCCACAGAGTATGTGGCACTATATACAAAGGGCGCAAAGCATATGGCACTGTATACAGAGGGCACAGAGTATGTGGCACTAACATTGGGGGCCCTGTGTGTGGCACTAATGCTGATGTTATATTCAGGGCACAGCATGTGGCACTGAGATGAGTCTGTGTCAGTCTGCAGGATACGAATGTGTTGATAAAGAGAGAAGCTGAAGAGATCTTCTCAGCAAAATCTGCAGAGCTGAATTGTGGACGGGAGAAGTCGTCATGGTGGTCTGAACCAGATGGAGAAAAACTCAGGAGGAGACGACACCTGTAAGTCACTAGATGGAAGTGATTATTCTGCTACTGACTGTGTATGATGAGAGCTGTAGTCACCTGGATGATCTACAGCTGATGATGGGTGGTATCAGCAACAACTCCCAGCATCCCTTTACTGCTGTTCAGGCCATACTGGGAGCTGTAGTTTCATATGGCGAGGACTGACCTGACTACTCAGATGGTATCTGTACTAAACATTTAAAATCTGGTGATGTATTTATGTAGTGAACTTGGTTCTGGTGCTGTATTTGACTTATGGGTTTGGTTCTGGTGCTATATATATATATATATATATATATATATATATATATATATATATATATAGTGAACTTGGTTCTGGTACTGTATTTGACTTCTAGGTTTGGTTCTGGTGCTGTATTCATGTAGTGAACTTGGTTCTGGTGCTGTTTTTGACTTCTAGGTTTGGTTCTGGTGATATATATATGTAGTGAACTTGGTTCTGGTACTGTATTTGACTTATGGGTTTGGTTCCCTGTGCTATATATATGTAGTGAACTTGGTTCTGTACTGTATTTGACTTATGGGTTTGGTTCTGGTGCTATATATATGTAGTGAACTTTGTTCTGGAGCAGTATTTGACTCATTGGTTTGGTTCTGGTGCTGTATTCATGTAGTGAACTTGGTTCTTGTGCAGTATTTGACTTATAGGTCTGGTTCTGGTGCTGTATGTATGTAGTGATCTTGGTTCTTGCTCTGTATATGTGTGTTATACGTGCATCTGATACTATACTTCAATCTAATACCATTCATTCACATCTGAGTTCGGGCCACTGTCACAGATTCTGTCAAAAAGACCGGACAGAAAAGTCCTGCATGCAAAACTTTTTTGTCCGGTAAAGAAGCAGCTTCCTGATCAGATCCAATTATGGAGTCTCTTCAGCTCAGGAGTTGGTAAATCTGGCCCCTCTAATCATCAGGCTGTTGCTACGGACTCATGTTCTGTATCTGGGATTGCACATGTGCGTGTGATCCCAACATGAAAACACAACCGGCTGCCGCCTTTTAATGATTTAAAGCCCAGTTACCTATACCGCCTTTATATGGTAGGCGGAGTTAAACAGGTTAAGGTGGGGCGCTACACATGGGCCAGTGCTCTGTGCTTGCCCCCCGGGCTAAAATTTGCCAGCCAGCCCCTGACATCCTGTATTATACCACAGAGCTACACTCACTATTCTGCTGGTGCATTCACTGTGTACATACATTCCTTATCCTGTAATGATCCTGAGTTACATCCTTTATTATACTCCAGAGCTGCACTCACTATTCTGCTGGTGGAGTCACTGTGTACATACATTATTTATCCTGTACTGATCCTGAGTTACATCCTGTATTATACTCCAGAGCTGCACTCACTATTCTGCTGGTGCAGTCACTGTGTACATACATTACATTACTTATCCTGTACTGATCCTGAGTTACATCCTGTATTATACTCCAGAGCAGCACTCACTATTCTGCTGGTGCAGTCACTGTGTACATACATTACATTACTTATCCTGTACTGATCCTGAGTTACATCCTGTATTATACTCCAGAGCTGCACTCACTATTCTGCTGGTTCAGTCACTGTGTACATACATTACTTATCCTGTACTGATCCTGAGTTACATCCAGTATTATACCCCAGAGCTGCATGCACTCACTATTCTGCTGGTGCAGTCACTGTGTACATACATTAAATTACTTTTCTTATCTGTACTGATCCTGAGTTACATCCAGTATATATCCCCAGAGAGCTGCACTCACTATTCTGCTGTGGTGCAGTCACTGTGTACATACATTACTTATCCTGTACTGATCCTGAGTTACATCCAGTATTACATACCCAGAAGCTGCACTCACTATTCTGCTGGTGCAGTCACTGTGTACTCACATTACGATACTGCACTTACACTGATCCTGTGTTACATCCTGTATTATACTCCAGAGCTGCACTCACTATTCTGCTGGTGCAGTCACTGTGTACATACGTTACTTATACTGTACTGATCCTGAGTTACATCCTGTATTATACTCCAGAGCTGCACTCACTATTCTGCTGGTGGAGTCACTACTAGCAGTTTTTGTGTAGACAAGTGATGGTCTGAATCCTGGAGAATTCCATTAATATAAAGAGCAGAGGATGCAGGTGTGCTGTGTGTGACTGCTGAGGCATCAGGTGCCCCTTACCTCCTCGAGGTCGCTCGCTGTGGTGACCTCCCACAGTTACCCTAATGCCCCGCTCCTCCAGCTTTGGCTTCCATCTCTGTATAATACTCACGGAGTCGTCCTGGAAGATATAAAGTACAAACCTGAATCAGAGGAGAACTAAACCCTCAGCGGTTTTACTATATGCTTGTTCTCAGGATCTCTGCTACCTGTCAGTGAATGGAAACTGATCATTACATTTAGAGGCAAAAAACAGGCACCCGCCTAATACGTTCTCCGCTGGGATCAATCAGGACAAGTTTTTAGGTTTTCAGCCTTTGGCTATAGGCAAGAACATTTTCATTCCCCTGACGGCAAGCAGAGATCTTGATAAAGCGTCTTACCGTGCTGCCGTCGTTGTAAACGGAGACCTCCAGGATGCCTCCGAAGTCCTGCTGGAAGACGGACGTCAGGCACTCGTCCAGCCATAGCGCCGCGTTGTAGACCGGGACGATGAGCGACTGCAGGAACATAACACGGAGGTAAGTGAGGCAAGTACACACCCACATCTGATCGTAGAGGACCACGCCCCCTGCTGATCCTCTGATTGAAGGGCACAGGATGTGCTGCTAGTGGCCGCGCCTGGTACTGCAGCTCACAGCAGGTCAGTTCCATTCACGGGTATGAGATTCCGCTGTAATACCGGGCACAGCCACTATCAGTAGTAGGGCGCTGTGCCTGATAAACAACAAAGGAGGGGGGGAGGGAGGGGGAAGTCGGACCCCCACTAGTATGACACTCATGGCCCCTCATCAATACCGGTCTCCTGGAGGAGCCCTTTAAATCAAGGAGCCTTACAATGTATTACTATGTATCTTTAAAAAAACGATTTTCAGTTTTCATTTTCTCGCATTCCCGAAGCCGTAACTTTTTTATTTTTCCGTTCACATTGCCGTACGGGGGCTCGTTTATTGCGGGACAAGTTGGACTTTTTTATGGCACCATTTACTATTGCATAGGATGTAGTGAGAAGAAGGGAAAAAAAAAATCAAATAGAATGAAATTGGAAAAAAACATGAAATTCTGGGTGTTGTGGGTTTCATTTTCATGGCGTTCCCTTCATTCTCCGGGTCAGTATGACGCCGCACAGCGATACCACATTTATGTCGTTTTCTTGTCTTTAAATACTTAAAAAAAAAAAAAAAATTTAAAAAGTATTTCAAAAAATTTCATTTGTTTTTTTATGCACTGCGATATTCTGACCTACATAACTTTTTACCTTTATGTCTATGGAGCGGTGGGGGGGGGGGGGGGGCGACTCATTTTATGTTGGGCGATTGTATCAGTAAATAACTTTTTGATCACCTTTTATTCAATTTTTAGGTAAGTGCCAAAAAAAACAGAGAAAAAGGTAATTTTTTTTTCTGCAAATTTTTATATTTTAACAGTTCAGGCATTTTGGGACGTGGCGACGCTAATGATGTTTACTTTTATTCATATTTTGGGGAAAGAGGAGTGATTTTCATTTTTCTTATATTTTTTTAAAAAATTTCACTCATTTTAGCTCCTCCAGGGGACTTTAACATGCGATTGTCTGATGGCTTCTCCCATAGACTGCAGTGATTTCACATTGCAGTATATGGGAGATTCCATGATGTTCCAGCTATGATGGGCTCCCCCGATCTGGGGGGGGAGGATCCGTTTGGGTCCCAGGAGAGCAGAGTTCCCAGGGCTTCATCTCTCAGATACTGTGGTCACAACAGACAACGATATCTGAGGGGTTAAAAGTCTGTGATAGGAGTTGTTGCCGATCATGGACTCTGCTACTGGATAGTGGAGCAAGGACGATAAGGGCGCCGGGGGTTAGGGGGGCGGGCAAACACAGGGCTCGATCTGTTCCTGGGAAAGCCGGGTGACAATCAGTACAGGCGTCATCACAGCATCCACAGAGGTTGTCAGACAACTTTCCTTAATGTCAGACAAAACGGAGTACATGAGGCGTCCAATGGAGGGGCACGTACCACGTCAGCGGGGGGGTCAGTCCTCGTGTCCTCGACGGACAAAGGAACTGGTGAACTTCTCCCACCAGAATCCATCACCTGACGGCAAATAATAAAAAAAGGGGTAAAGATGGGTAAAAAAACTGTGGATTGTACATATACATATGTGTGTATACTACTGTCACCCCCCCCACTGTCACATATACACAGTATCACTCAGCAGTGGTCCCCCCCAATGTCACATATAATACAGTATCATCTGCAGTCCCCCCAATGTCACATATACACAGTATCACTCTGCAGTCCCCCCAATGTCACATATACAACAGTATCACTCTGCAGTCCCCCCCAATGTCACATATACACAGTATCACTTCTGCAGCCCCTCCCCAATGTCACATATACACAGTATCACTCTGCAGTCCCCCCCAATGTCACATATACACAGTATCACTCTGCAGTCCCCCAATGTCACATATACACAGTATCACTGCTGCAGTCCCCCCAATGTCACATATTACACAGTATCACTCTGCAGCCCCCGCCCAATGTGTCACATTACACAGTATCACTCTGCAGTCCCCCACCAACTGTCACATATACACAGTATCACTCTGCAGTGTCCCCCCACTGTCACATATACACAGTATCACTCTGGCAGTCCCCCCTCAATGTCACATACACACAGTATCACTCTGCAGTCCCCCCTCAATTGTCACATACACACAGTATCACTCTGCAGTGCCCCCCTGTCACAATGTATCACAGTATACACACAGTATACACTGCTACCACAATCAATACAGTCCCCAGTCCCCCCACTGTCACATATACACAGTATCACTCTGCAGTCCCCCCAATGTCACATATACACAGTATCACTCTGCAGTCCCCCCCCCACTGTCACATATACACAGTATCACTCTGCAGTGTCCCCCCCCAATGTCACATATACACAGTCACATACATATACACAGTATCACTCTGCAGTGCCCCCCAATGTATCCCCCACACCACTGTCACATGTATCACAGTTACACAGTATCACTCTGCAGTCCCCCCCCCTAATGTCCACATATACACCAGTCATCCATCTCTGCCAGTCCCCCCCCTCCTAATAGTCACCATATACACAGTATCACTCTGCCAGTCCCCCTCCCCAATGTCACAGTAGTACACAGTATCACTCTGCAGTCCCCCCCCACTGTCACCATACACACAGTATCACTCTGCAGTGTTCCCCCCCCAATTGTCACCATATACACAGTATCCACTCTTGCAGTGTTCCCCATTGTCACATACATCACAGTATCACTCTGCAGTGTTCCCCCAATGTCAGCATACACACAGTTTCACTCTAGCAGTGTCCCCCAATGTCACATATACACAGTATCAATCTGCCCAGTGTCCCCCATGCTCACTAGTCAGGATCATACCACAGTTATCACTCTGCAGTGTCCCCCCTCACCCTGTCACATATACACAGTATCCACTCTGGCAGTGTCCCCCCCTCACTGTCACAATATACACAGTATCACTCTGCAGTCCCCATAATGTCACATATACACAGTATCACTCTGCAGTTTCCCCCCTAATGGTCACATATACACAGTATCACTCTGCAGTCCCCCCCCCAATGTCACATAATACAAAGTATCCACTCTGCAGCCCCCCCCCCCCAATGTCACATATACACAGTATCACTCTGCAGCCCCCCCCCAATGTCACATATACACAGTATCACTCTGCAGTCCCCCCCCCCCCCGAATGTCACATATACACAGTATCACTCTGAAGTCCCACCCCCCCAATGTCACATATACACAGTATCACTCTGCAGTCCCCCCCCCATGTCACATATACACAGTATCACTCCTGCAGTCCCCCCCCCACTGTCACATATACACAGTATCACTCTGCAGTCCCCCCCCCAATGTCACATATACACAGTATCACTCTGCAGTCCCCCCTCCAATGTCACATATACACAGTATCACTCTGCAGTCCCCCCCCAATGTCACATATACACAGTATCACTCTGCAGTCCCCCCCCCAATGTCACATATACACAGTATCACTCTGCAGTCCCCCTCCAATGTCACATATACACAGTATCACTCTGCAGTCCCCCCCCAATGTCACATATACACAGTATCACTCTGCAGTCCCCCAATGTCACATATACACAGTATCACTCTGCAGTCCCCCCCCCAATGTCACATATACACAGTATCACTCTGCAGTCCCCCCCCCAATGTCACATATACACAGTATCACTCTGCAGTCCCCCCTCCAATGTCACATATACACAGTATCACTCTGCAGTCCCCCCCCCCAATGTCACATACACACAGTATCACTCTGCAGTGTCCCCCCTCACTGTCACATATACACAGTATCAATCTGCAGTGTCCCCCCTCACTGTCACATATACACAGTATCACTCTGCAGTGTCCCCCCTCACTGTCACATATACACAGTATCACTCTGCAGTCCCCATAATGTCACATATACACAGTATCACTCTGAAGTCCCCCCCCCATAATGTCACATATACACAGTATCACTCTGAAGTCCCACCCCCCCCAATGTCACATATACACAGTATCACTCTGCAGTCCCCCCCCATGTCACATATACACAGTATCACTCTGCAGTCCCCCCCCCACTGTCACATATACACAGTATCACTCTGCAGTCCCCCCCCCCAATGTCACATATACACAGTATCACTCTGCAGTCCCCCCTCCAATGTCACATATACACAGTATCACTCTGCAGTCCCCCCCAATGTCACATATACACAGTATCACTCTGCAGTCCCCCCACCCACTGTCACATATACACAGTATCACTCTGCAGTCCCCCCCCAATGTCACATATACACAGTATCACTCTGCAGTCCCCCCAATGTCACATATACACAGTATCACTCTGCAGTCCCCCCCAATGTCACATACACACAGTATCACTCTGCAGTCCCCCCAATGTCACATATACACAGTATCACTCTGCAGTCCCCCCAATGTCACATATACACAGTATCCCTCTGCAGTCCCCCCTCCAATGTCACATATACACAGTATCACTCTGCAGTCCCCCCCAATGTCACATATACACAGTATCACTCTGCAGTCGTCTCCCCCAATGTCACATATACACAGTATCACTCTGCAGCCCCCCCCCCCATGTCACATATACACAGTATCACTCTGCAGTCCCCCCCCCAATGTCACATATACACAGTATCACTCTGCAGTCCCCCCTCCAATGTCACATATACACAGTATCACTCTGCAGTCCCCCCCCCAATGTCACATATACACAGTATCACTCTGCAGTCCCCCCCCCACTGTAACATATACACAGTATCACTCTGCAGTCCCCCCCAATGTCACATACACACAGTATCACTCTGCAGTCCCCCCCAATGTCACATTACACACAGTATTACTCTGCAGTTCCCCCTCCCCCAATGTCACATATACACAGTATCACTCTGCAGTCCCCCCCCAATGTCACATATACACAGTATCACTCTGCAGTCCCCCCCCCAATGTCACATATACACACGTATCACTCTGCAGTCCCCCCCCATGTCACATATACACAGTATCACTCTGCAGTCCCCCCCCCAATGTCACATATACACAGTATCACTCTGCAGCCCCCCCCCAATGTCACATATACACAGTATCACTCTGCCAGCCCCCCCAATGTCACATATACACAAGTATCACTCTGCAGTCCCCCCCCATAATGTCACATATACACAGTATCACTCTGAAGTCCCACCCCCCCCAATGTCACATATACACAGTATCACTCTGCAGTCCCCCCCCCCCATGTCACATATACACAGTATCACTCTGCAGTCCCCCCCCACTGTCACATATACACAGTATCACTCTGCAGTCCCCCCCCCAATGTCACATATACACAGTATCACTCTGCAGTCCCCCCTCCAATGTCACATATACACAGTATCACTCTGCAGTCCCCCCCAATGTCACATATACACAGTATCACTCTGCAGTCCCCCCCCCCCAATGTCACATACACACAGTATCACTCTGCAGTCCCCCCCCCAATGTCACATATACACAGTATCACTCTGCCAGTCCCCCCCCCCAATGTCACATATACACAGTATGCACTCTGCAGTCCCCCCCCAATGTCACATATACACAGTATCACTCTGCAGTCCCCCCCCCAATGTCACATACACACAGTATCACTCTGCAGTCCCCCCCAATGTCACATATACACAGTATCACTCTGCAGTCCCCCCAATGTCAATATACACAGTATCACTCTGCAGTCCCCCCAATGTCACATATACACAGTATCACTCTGCAGCCCCCCCCCCATGTCACATATACACAGTATCACTCTGCAGTCCCCCCCCCCAATGTCACATATACACAGTATCACTCTGCAGTCCCCCCTCCAATGTCACATATACACAGTATCCCTCTGCAGTCCCCCCTCCAATGTCACATATACACAGTATCACTCTGCAGTCCCCCCCCAATGTCACATATACACAGTATCACTCTGCAGTCGTCTCCCCCAATGTCACATATACACAGTATCACTCTGCAGCCCCCCCCATGTCACATATACACAGTATCACTCTGCAGTCCCCCCCCCAATGTCACATATACACAGTATCACTCTGCAGTCCCCCCTCCAATGTCACATATACACAGTATCACTCTGCAGTCCCCCCCCCAATGTCACATATACACAGTATCACTCTGCAGTCCCCCCCCCCCACTGTAACATATACACAGTATCACTCTGCAGTCCCCCCCAATGTCACATACACACAGTATCACTCTGCAGTCCCCCCCAATGTCACATACACACAGTATTACTCTGCAGTTCCCCCTCCCCCAATGTCACATATACACAGTATCACTCTGGCAGTCCCCCCCCAATGTCACATATACACAGTATCACTCTGCAGTTCCCCCTCCCCCAATGTCACATATACACAGTATCACTCTGCAGTGTCCCCCCTCACTGTCACATATACACAGTATAACTTTGCAGTGTCCCCCCTCACTGTTACATATACACAGTATCACTCTGCAGTGTCCCCCCTCACTGTCACATATACACAGTATCACTCTGCAGTGTCCCCCCCTCACTGTCACATATACACAGTATCACTCTGCAGTGTCCCCCCTCACTGTCACATATACACAGTATCACTCTGCAGTCGTCCCCCTCACTGTTACATATACACAGTATCACTCTGCAGTGTCCCCCCTCACTGTCACATATACACAGTATCACTCTGCAGTGTCCCCCCTCACTGTCACATATACACAGTATCACTCTGCAGTCGTCGTCCCCAATGTCACATATACACAGTATCACTCTGCAGTTCCCTCCCCCAATGTCACATATACACAGTATCACTCTGCAGTCGTCGTCCCCAATGTCACATATACACAGTATCACTCTGCAGTTCCCCCTCCCCCAATGTCACATATACACAGTATCACTCTGCAGTGTCCCCCCTCACTGTCACATATACACAGTATCAATCTGCAGTGTCCCCCTCACTGTCACATATACACAGTATCACTCTGCAGTGTCCCCCCTCACTGTCACATATACACAGTATCACTCTGCAGTGTCCCCCCCCCTCACTGTCACATATACACAGTATCAATCTGCAGTGTCCCCCCTCACTGTCACATATACACAGTATCACTCTGCAGTGTCCCCCCTCACTGTCACATATACACAGTATCACTCTGCAGTGTCCCCCCTCACTGTCACATATACACAGTATCACTCTGCAGTGTCCCCCCTCACTGTCACATATACACAGTATCACTCTGCAGTCCCCCCCCTCACTGTCACATATACACAGTATCACTCTGCAGCCCCCCGTCACATATACACAGTGTCACTCTGCAGTGACAAGGTGTCCCCCCTCCCCCATGTAATGGTTTGCCCCTCTTCCCGTCACTCACCTAAAAGCCCCGGCAGCACCACGTGGTTTTAGTCTCCGGCATGAACGCCAGCCATATCCGGGGCGGGTCTTTCCTGTGATTGGCTAGTCAGACTTGGCTGCTCCTTTTTGATTGGTTGATCCGGATGTCCTTCATTCCTTTTAGTACTGATCACAACATTGCCTCGAGCTCTGCGGGGTTAACTCTTTCGTTGCCGCACGTGTATCTCCTGTTAACTATTTCAGTGCAGCACAAGCGCTGTTCACCCCTCTGTGCAGTTTTTCTACCACACTGCTGTATCTGAGCCTATGGTGTGATACTGACTGCTGCAGTACTGTAAGAGCCTCACTGAGCCCGCCTAGTGTCACTACTGGTATCGTTTATGGAATAATCCATCTGTGTGTCATCCGTGTTTGGTCCATGTTTTTATTTTTTTTCTCAGTGTGTCATCCATTTTTCATGGACGCTCCTCTGCTGAAGATTAATTTCCAGAGCATTTCCTAGGAGTGAAAAATGGACCAGAAGTATCAGTGTTGTGTCAGTGGTTTTTCACGGACAGCCATAGACTTCAATGGTCATTTTTGACCTGCACCACTCACTAAGGCATTGTTCACACACATCCATGATGAAATCTCTGTTAAGATGGCCAGTGGTTCATCCGTGAAGATTTCCGTGATAAATCCGTGTTTGGTCCGTGTGTCCGTTTTTTGCTTTCCTCGTGTCATCCATGTTTCACGGTACAGCGCAGATGAAAATTTATTTTCAGAGCATCTCCTATAAATGGTCTGTGAAACAGGGATGGCGTCTGTCTTCAATCCGTGTTTTTCATGGACCCATAGAGCATAATGGGCGTGAAGAACTAAATAGGGCGTACATCCGTGCATAAACCGCAGCCCGTGCTGAAACACGGATGTGTTAGATGAATGGGCACTTGTGCTCTCCACGGAGAACAGGCACGCGTCTGTGAATCAATGATGTGTGAACAAGGCCTATAGTAGCGCAGGTCTCCGTGATTTCTTCACTGACCCACACATTAGGCCTCATGCACATGATCGTATTTTGTATCTGTGTCTGATCCGCATTTTTTGCGGACCATTCCTTTCTATCGGTCTCCTACAAAAAAACGGACCAGATGCGGATGTCATTAGTGTTCTGTCCACAACTGTGCGTCCGCTCCGCAACATGATGTCTTATTCTTAGCCGCAAAATGCAAACCAAGGACGCATTGAAGTCAATGGACCTGCATTAAAAACGGACATCACAAAGATATCATCCGTCTTATGCGGATCACAGAACGGATACATTTCCGCACTTGAGGCCTTAAAATCAATGGCTTTTTTTCACGTACAGTAATACTGACCCGGAAATGTCAACGAGGCCTAAGTGTCCTGTCCGCAGAAAATGTGGATAAAACGTGTCCGTGAAAAACAGAAATGTGTTTCTATATTTTGCGGATCCGTGGTTTGCGGACCGCAGTACGGATGCGGTCATGTGCATGAGGCCTCATGTCGTGATATTCACATTATGTTTTCACTTTGTTTTTTAACAGTTTAAAACATCCTGTGACAATGTATCACCCGCTGGTTTCTATGGTAACGAGCTGAACTAACTGACAAAGCGCCACCAAATCCAGCCTTCATGGCATATTTCCCAAGTGCAAAAATAAGTGCAGTGTGGGCGTGGTCTGTCAGTGTGGGTATGGTCTATCAAAGCATTGGTGTGCTCAATCACAGTGTGGGTGTGGTCTATCACAGCCTGGGTGTGGTCTATCACTGTGTGGGTGTGGTCAATCACAGTGTGGGTGTGGCCTATCAAAGCATGGGTGTGCTCAATCACAGTGTGGGTGTGGTCTATCACAGCCTGGGTGTGGTCAATCACAGTGTGGGTGTGGTCTATCACAGCCGGGGTGTGGTCAATCACAGTGTGGTTGTGGTCTATCACAGCCTGGGTGTGGTCACTCAGTGTGGGTGTGGTCAATCATAGTGTGGGTGTGGTCTATCACAGTATGGGTGTGGTTTATCAGTGTGGGTGTGTGATCTATCACAGCATTGGTGTGGTCAATGATATTGTGGGCGTGGTCTATCACAGCCTGGGTGTGGTCACTCAGTGTGGGTGTGGTCTATCACAGTATGGGTGTGGTTTATCAGTGTGGGTGTGGTCTATCACAGCATGGGTGTGGTCAATCATAGTGTGGGTGTGGTCTATCACAGCCTGGGTGTGGTCTCTCAGTGTGGGTGTGGCCAATCATAGTGTGGGTGTGGTCTATCACAGTATGGGTGTGGTCTATCACAGTATGAGTGTGGTCTATCACAGCATGGGTGTGGTCTATCACAGTATGGGTGTGGTCTATCACAGTATGGGTGTGGTCTATCACAGCATGGGTGTGGTCTATCACAGTGTGGTTGTGGTCTATCACAGTGTGGGTGTGGTCTATCACAGCCGGGGTGTGGTCAATCACAGTGTGGTTGTGGTCTATCACAGCCTGGGTGTGGTCACTCAGTGTGGGTGTGGTCAATCATAGTGTGGGTGTGGTCTATCACAGTATGGGTGTGGTTTATCAGTGTGGGTGTGTGATCTATCACAGCATTGGTGTGGTCAATGATATTGTGGGCGTGGTCTATCACAGCCTGGGTGTGGTCACTCAGTGTGGGTGTGGTCTATCACAGTATGGGTGTGGTTTATCAGTGTGGGTGTGGTCTATCACAGCATGGGTGTGGTCAATCATAGTGTGGGTGTGGTCTATCACAGCCTGGGTGTGGTCTCTCAGTGTGGGTGTGGCCAATCATAGTGTGGGTGTGGTCTATCACAGTATGGGTGTGGTCTATCACAGTATGAGTGTGGTCTATCACAGCATGGGTGTGGTCTATCACAGTATGGGTGTGGTCTATCACAGTATGGGTGTGGTCTATCACAGCATGGGTGTGGTCTATCACAGTGTGGTTGTGGTCTATCACAGTGTGGGTGTGGCCTATCACAAGCTTCTCCCATAAACCAACCCCCATCTCTCTGAGCCAAAAGGCCGTGCAAGGATCGGGGGAAAGATGGCCAATCGAAGCCCAGGAAGAGCTGTTACTGCCACCCCAGGTGTCTTCCAGAAGAGGAGAGGTTGCATGAAGTGAGAAACCCAATGGGCACACACACCCTCGGGAGAGAAGCAATGATGGCGACATATCCTTAAAGTCCTGCATCATTGTGCGCCATTATGGTATGAATGTCGCCTAGGGTGAGTGCATTCAAAAAGGGAAGTGCACTTCCAGCATTCAAACAACCCAGTCCATGACTATGATCCAGAGGGTCCGGTCCGGGTCACCTACAGGTATCTGTCAGAGTCTCCTGTACAGGGATAAAACCTGCACTGTATCTTGGCCAGCGATGGATCTCTCACTTATCGCCCGAACACGTCTCTTCCACCTCATGAGTCCGTGCAGTGCTGCTGCAGCCATGCTCTGCTACATCACCCCATCAGGGGGCCCTGGCTGCTAGTTCCACATTTGCATGGGTCCGTTAGTTGACATAGGTCCGCTCCTCAGGGGATCTAGCACTAGTCTTGAGCGCAGCAGCACTGCTCGGCCAATAAGTCAGGCATCCAGTTACGCTACGTTCACACGACCATAGTCATGCAAAACACGGATACCTGCCCACGTGCGTTCCGCAATTTGAAGACCGCACACGGCCACCGCTACCATAGAAATTGCGGACAAGAATAGGACATGCTCTGTCTATTTTGCGGGGCATCCGATGCGGACAGCACACGGAAATGAATGGGTCCGCACCCGTCCCGCAAAATTACGGAACAGATGCGGACTCAGTCATACGGTCTTGTGTTGTGACTGTAGCCTTAAACTCAGGCCTCATGCACATGACTGGATTTTTCATCCTGGAGGCACTACACAGTTTTATGGACAGCATACCGACCCAAGCATTACCATGGGGTCTTGCGCGCGGCAGTGTCCGTTTTTTTGTTCCGTAAATTACAGAACTTGTCCTATTCTGGTCCATTTTATGTGTGAGATTTTTTTGGTACCATTTTGAGGTATCTATATGTTTTTTCTCTTACTTTTCAGTTCTTTTTGGAGCTTTTGAATCAACTAAAAAACTTTTATTTTACAAACTTTTGTTACTTTTTTTTTCACACTTTTTTTTTAGCCCCCCCCTAGGGGAATTTACAGGGGATTTCCATGCTGATGCCCCCACAAACCCAGTGGGCCCTGACATCCGCCTGGTTGAATAGGGGCCACAACTTAAGCTGCTCATACACATTAGGCCTCATGCACACGACCGTATGTATTTTGCAGTCCCCAAAAAACGGATCCGCAAACAATACGGATGGCGTCTGCATGCATTACGTATTTTCCGAAACGGAACAGCCGGCCCCTAATAGAACAGTCCTATCCTTGTCCGTAATGCGGACAATAATAGGACAAGTTCTATTTTTGGCGGAATGGAAATAAGGAAACGGAATCCACACGGAGTAACTTCCGTTTTTTTGTGAACCCATTGAAATGAATGGTACTGCGTACGGTTTTTACTCTCCATCTCTGTTCCGTTTTTTTTTGCGGACCGCATGTGAAACCATTCATTTCAATGAGTCCTCAAAAAAAAAAAAACGAAAGTTACTCCGTGTGCATTCTATTTTCCTATGTCCATTCCGCAAAATATGTCCTATTGTCGGCATTACGGACAAGGATTGGATTGTTCTATTAGGGACTAGGTCAGGCTCGGACTGGCCCACAGGGGAACAGGTGAATCCCCCGGTGGGCCCCTGAGCTAGGTAGGCCTCTAGTCCCCCATCTCCTACACAAGTGACACATGGCACAGTAGACTGACCTATAAATAGGCTGCTTAGATGCTATGCAGTACATTGCCTATGTCCATATAAAAGACTGGATAGTGTGGGCAGGTAGCATATGCATGTGGGCCCCCAGAGTGAGCTTTACAGTGGGCCCCAGAGGGAATTTTACTGGTGGGCCCTAGACACCCCAGTCCGACCCTGGACTAGGTGCTCCGTTCCACAAAATACGGAATGCACACGGACGTCATCCGTATTGTTTGCGGAACCACTTTTTGCGGACCGCGACATACATACGGTCATATGCATGAGGCCTTAGTCTAAGGTTGGCCAGAAAGGGCGATTTCAACAGTTTGTCAGGTAAAAATGAAAGACTGAACCATCGTTTTAGGCGACCAATTACAGATCGCGATAGAAGAGAAGTCGGCCATGTTTGAAATTCTTATGATCCCATAGAGAACGCTCAGTGTCACCTAATACCTAACACAAATATGGAGTAAAAGGTGTGTGGCGGTGTCCCCAAAGTGATCACTTAGCGCCAAACCTGATGAGTTCTCTCTTTTGTCGCCGTTTCCCCGTACACAGTGAGGTGTCATCATCTCATTATAAGCACTAATTGTTCTCCACACAATGTCCTCATACACGGAGGCTCGTCCTGATAGTGCCGCCATTGTGTGCTGAGCGCCCGCCTGCTGTTTATTTACCGTCCCCGCAGTGACAATGGCTTCTGTGTGCGGAGGACGAGCTCAAGGCTGTGGCAACAGCGACTGGAAAATTAATAGTCTATCAAAACACTGATGGACAGAACGCCGTTGCCGCCATCTTGGATTCTCCATTTCTGTCACTGTAATAGGAGACGACGATCATCTGATGAGAAAAAACTTGTGGCGAAATTGTAAATTTTATAACTAAAGATGGAGGAGATTATAGAGCAGATGACAATTATATGTCACTACAACCCCCATTATTTCATCTTTACTGTTCTGTCTGCTGAACTATTGTATCCAGTGCTATCCTGTGTGATAGTCTGCTGAGCTGTGTATCTAATCCTGTCATGTGTGATACAGTCTGCTGAGCTGTGTATCTAATCCTATCTTGTGAGATACTGTCTGCTGAGCTATGAGATGTATCTAAGTTTATCATGTGTGATACTGTCTGCTGAGCTGTGTATCTAATCCTATCATGTGTGATACAGTCTGCTGAGCTGTGTATCCAATCATATCCTGTGTGATAGTCTGCTGAGCTGTGTATCTAATCCTATCCTGTGTTACACTGTCTGCTGAGCTGTGTATCCAAGTCTGTCATATGTGATACTATCTGCTGAGCTCTGTATCTAATCCTATCTGGTGAGATACTGCCTGCTGAGCTGTGTATCTAATCCTATCCTGTGTGATACTGTCTGCTGAGCTGTGTATCTAATCCTATCCTGTGTGATACTGTCTGCTGAGCTGTGTATCTAATCCTATCCTGTGTGATACTGTCTGCTGAGCTGTGTATCCAAGTCTGTCATATGTGATACTATCTGCTGAGCTCTGTATCTAATCCTATCCGGTGAGATACTGCCTGCTGAGCTGTGTATCTAATCCTATCCTGTGTGATACTGTCTGTGGAGCTTTGTATCTAATCTGATCCTATCATGTGCGATACAGTCTGATCAGCTGTGTATCTAATCCAATCATGTGGGATACAGTCTGATGATCTGTGTATCTAATCCTATCCTGTGAGATACTGTTGGCTGACCTATGTATCTAATCTTATCCTGTCTGATACTGACTGCTGAGCTGTGTATCTAATCCTATCATGTGTGATACTGTCTACTGAGCTTTGTATCTAATCCTATCATGTGCGATACTGTCTGATCAGCTGTGTATCTAATCCAATCATGTGGGATACAGTCTGATGAGCTGGGTATCTAATCCTATCCTGTGAGATACTGTCAGCTGACCTATGTATCTAATCCTATCCTGTCTGATACTGTTTGCTGAGCTGTGTATCTAATCCTATCATGTGTGATACAGTCTAATGAGCTGTGTATCTAATCCTATCATGTGTGATACTGTCTGCTGAGCTGTGTATCTAATCCTATCAGTGTGTGATACTGTCTGCTGAGCTGTGTATCTAATTCTATCCTGTGTGATACTGTCTGCTGAGCTCTGTATCCAACCCAATCATAGGATCAGCAGACAGTATCAAACATGATAGGATTAGATACACAGGGTCAGCAGACAGTATCCACAATTATAGGCTTGGATGCACAGTGTAAGCAGACAGCATAATACATGTTAAGCTTAGATACAAGTAAGTAGAGGGTATCACACATGGTAGAATTAGACACACAGTATCAGCAGACAGTATCACACATGATAGGATTGGATACAAAGCTCAGTAGACAGTATCACACATGATAGGATTAGATACACAGCTCAGCAGACAGTATCACACATGATAGGATGGGATACACAGCTCAGTAGACAGAAACACACATGATGGGATTAGATACACAGCTCACATGATGGGATTACATACACAGCTCAGTAGACAGTAACACACATGATGGGATTACATACACAGCTCAGCAGGCAGTATCACACATGATAAGATTAGATATATAGCTCAGCAGACAGTATCACATGATAAGATTAGATATACAGCTCAGCAGACAGTATCACAAAGGATAGGATTAGATACACAGCTCAGCAAACAGAACAAACGACCCCCTGTGATACAGTAGGAGTGCAGTTCTCGGGGACCTTCCATATACAGCCGGAGCGTCTAACCCTGCGCAGGTTACGGCTCACAACAAGCCGTCAGACAGACCTCCTCTGAAGACAAGCAAACAACAGGATTCCTGTTTATATTCGGGGCCTTTCGGCTGGGACCACCTTGGAAGTGCCATATTATGGTCCACCCGGCGGACAACGCCTTACACCATCCTGGTCGCTGCAATAACCGAGAATCCAAATAAAACGGGAAGAGCGCGGCGTGAAATAATAAGGACAGGCGCCTCCGAGCAGACCTCAATCTGAGAGATGGGGGCTCGTATTAACCCTTACTGGTTGTCATGCTCAAACAAAAATGGGTTCCCTTGGGACAGGGGAGTCTAAGGTCCATTTACCATAAAGGGTTTACTTTCTTCCTCCACAGTGTGGAAAGTTACATTGTTTTCCATTCACTCCTGTAAATATCAGTGTTTGTGCTGCCCTCAGGTCAGGAATGTTTGTTAAGTATACTGCCACGAGGCCTGCTGATTATATACTACGGTAACCACCCCCAGACATTCAGAAACTGAGCAGTCCTACCACATAATTATATCCTGTTTGTGGTGAATGAGTACCCCCTCTGTGTACATTACTACTATAATACTGCCCCCATGTACAAAAACATAACTACTATAATACTGCCCCCATGTAGAAGAACATAACTACTATAATACTGCTCCTAAGTACAAGAATATAACTACTAAAATACTGCTCCTATGTACAAGAATATAACTACTAAAATACTGCTCCTATGTACAAGAATATAACTACTATAATACTGCCTCCTATGTACAAGAATATAACTACTATAATACTTCTCCTATGTACAAGAATATAACTACTATAATACTGCTCCTATGTACAAGAATATAACTACTATAATACTGTCCCCATGTACAAGAATATAACTACTATAATACTGCTCCTATGTACAAGAATATAACTACTATAATACTGCTCCTATGTACAAGAATATAACTACTATAATACTGCTCCTATGTACAAGAATATAACTACTATAATACTGCTCCTATGTACAAGAATATAACTACTATAATACTGCCTCCTATGTACAAGAATATAACTACATAATACTGCTCCTATGTACAAGAATATAACTACTATAATACTGCTCCTATGTACAAGAATATAACTACTATAATACTGCTCCTAATGTACAAGAATATAACTACTATAATACTGCTCCTATGTACAAGAATATAACTACTATAATACTGCTCCTATGTACAAGAATAAACTACTATAATACTGCTCCTATGTACAAGAATATAACTACTATAATACTGCTCCTATGTACAAGAATATAACTACTATACTACTCTATGCCAAATATAACTACTATAATACTGCTCCTATGTACAAGAAATATATAACTACTATAATACTGCTCCTATGTACAAGAATATAACTACTATAATACTGCTCCTATGTACAAGAATATAACTAACTACTATAATACTGCTCCTATGTACAAGAATATAACTACTATAATACTGCTCCTATGTACAAGAATATAACTACTATAATACTGCTCCTATGTACAAGAATATAACTACTATAATACTGCTCCTATGTACAAGAATGTAACTACTATAATACTGCCTCCTATGTACAAGAATATAACTACTATAATACTGCTCCTATGTACAAGAATATAACTACTATAATACTGCTCCTATGTACAAGAATATAACTACTATAATACTGCTCCTATGTACAAGAATATAACTACTATAATACTGCTCCTATGTACAAGAATATAACAACTATAATACTGCTCCTATGTACAGGAATATAACAACTATAATACTGCTCCTATGTACAGGAATATAACTACTATAATACTGCTCCTATGTACAAGAATATAACTACTATAATACTGCTCCTATGTACAAGAATATAACTAGTATAATACTGCTCCTATGTACAAGAATATAACTACTATAATACTGCCCCCTATGAAACAGAAATTGGACGTGGCTGAGGTAGTAGATTTTCCAGACTGGTTGGGTCGGTGCAGGGTGCCGGAGCAGCGCTTTGTCTCCAGAAGTCGGTAACTGATACTCACTTCCACGTGGGGCCGGCCGAGTTCATAGAAAATATATGAAGAAACGTCTTCTAATAACAATATGACAAGAGGCCATTCATGGAGATGAAAGGCGCTATCTGTTCCATCACTGGCGTAACTGACATCTCACAAGGCAGGAAATTAATGTTCAGCTCTCAGTGAGGCAAAGACCTCAGCGTCTTAAGGCCTCAGATCAGATAACAGGATTGTTCGTAATCGTTTTTCATGGGGTTATTTGTGAATTTTTGTAAGGGGCATCCGAGGAGGGATTGAAAAGCAAACATAAAAATAATTTTTAAAAAATTAAAGGCGACCAAACAATTACTCATGGTGTAGATCTGAGACAGAAAAGTAGAGCCCTCCCCAAGGTGGCAATACACATGTAGACTGCTGAGGACTTCTGAGGGACTGACCAACCATCTAAGGTGTATGGTGGTGCCCTTTACTTTTGATTATGATGATGTTTTTGTTTTATGGTCCATTAGTGACTGGCCGTAAAGGTCACTGGTTTTCTGGCCGGGCTCAAGTGTTGCATAGGAAGCTAATGAAGCTATCAGAAAGTTTTTGAAACGTGGGTGGAAACCTGAAACCGATTGTACAAAGTTGATTGTAGATGTTGCTCCAACGCATATTTGATATATCTCCACCATACCACCAATATGATACCACCCTGCCCTATCCAAAAATACTGGAATGGGCAGTTACATATGATATCTTCTGCCCCTAAATGATAGGTCAACCTTGGATATGTTCAATGTGGATGATTCTCATGACCTGATCTGGTCTGACATTGAAGAACCTTCTCATAAACTTCAAAACTTCTTGCCAAAGCTACCATATCACCTATATGATAACACCCTGCCCTATCCAAAAATACTTGAATGAGTGGTTAAGTGTGGTATCTTCTGCCCCTAAATGATGGGTCAACCTTCAATATCCACAACATGGTTGAATCCCATGACCTGATTTGGTCCATCATGACATTGCAGATCCTTCTGCTAACCTTCAGAGCCTTCAGAACCTCTACCAGAGCCACCCTGTTACCTATATGATAACACCCAATTCAAAAATACTGGAATGGGCAGTTACGTATGATATCTTCTGACCCTAAATGATAGGTCAACCTTGGATATATTCAATGTGGATGATTCTCATGACCTGATCTGGTCCAACATTGAAGAACCTTCTGCTAACCTTCAAAACCTCTTGCCAAAGCCACCATATCACCTACATGATAACACCCTGTCCTATCTAAAAAATACTGGAATGCGTGGTTAAGTGTGGTATCTTCTGCCCCTAAATAATGGGTCACCCTTGTATACACAATGTGGAGGAATCTCATGACCTGATCTGGTCCATCATTGAAGAACCTTCTGCTAACCTTTAAAACCTCTTGCCAAAGCCACCATATCACCTACATGATAACACCCTGCCCTATCCAAAAATACTGGAATGGGTGGTTAGGTATGGTATCTTCTGCCCCTAAATAATGGGTCACCCGTGTATACATAATGTGGAGGAATCTCGTGACCTGATCTTATCTATCAAGACATTAAGGAACCTTCTGCTAACCTTCAGATCTTTCAAGACCTCTTGCCAGAGCCACCGTACCACCCATATGATAACATCTAAATGATGGGTCAACTTTGAATATCCACAACACGGATGAATGCCATGACTTGATCTGGTCCATTATGACACTGAAGAACCTTCTTCTAACCTCAATCCCTCAAAACCTCTTGCCCCATCGGGAAATGATGGACAACTCTCCTGATTATATCTGCTCAAATTTCGTTCCAATCTACTGGGCCCGTCACCCCTTCCCCCACCCCTCCATCCATCTTCTACAAGACAAATAAACAGAGCACCAGTTCCATTCACCTGAGTAAACAGTGGTAAATGACGCCTTGTTTACGGAGAGGGGGCACAAAAGTTTAGGTAAAGCTTTATGTAGGGACTAACCCAGTTTTGATTGGTAATTATTAGGGTTGGCCTTTACATCAGCTCAGTCAGAGACCATCATGGATCACTCATGAGTGATGGTCGCACTTGCGGTTCTTTTCTGTCCTCGTTGTTGCACCCCTGCCCCCACATCCAAATTTTGTGGCCTAATTAGCCCTAGTGGGAATGTCATCTATCACCCGTCAACTAAGGGTTTGCTAAACATTTTACGCCTGAGGGCTACCTAACTACTTATGGCATGGAAAGGTCATCAACACCCCATCAAGTTAAGCTTTTTTCAAATTGGGCTCCTGGCACAAAAGATGGCATCAAGAAGTTGTCCTCATTTTACAAAAATTTTCTATACCTTGACATGATCCTTCATAGGAGCCTAGAAAGCTCTTTGACTGATAAGCCTTCTTTTTGAGAATGTGATTGAAAATTTTTGATTGTATGAAACGTGTAGAACGTTCCCTGTTTTGAAGATCCTGCTCTTTATTTCCCTCCTAGATCCAACTTTCAAGGTGACATTTTATAGTAATGCACCCCATGATCTTTTTTAGACCCCCCCCCCTCCCCCCTCTTCCCCCCCCCCGAATAGAAATAAAACCATTAACACATATGACAAAATTAACACACATCGATAATATACAGGTGTGAACAAGCCCACTGAATTCAGTTTCTTTGTGATGTTTCTCTAGTCCAGGAATCAATCATTTTTCTGCACTTCAAGGATCTTTCCCTCCACACACAGTAAGTGCATTCCTGAACAGGCTGAAGTCGATAAGACAGGGCTGAGGTGTTCTTTTTCTTCCAGGGTTGAGTTGTAGAGGGGCAGAGCGTCTGCACTTTGAGTTGGGGAGCGTGCCAGGAGCTGGGAGGAGGCGTGGGCTGCGACCGCAACTTTTTTGCGCCACGCCCCTGTTCTTACCACGCCTCCGGTGGGCGGGGCCTGCTCGGTCAGTGCGCTGAGCTCAGCCTGGAGCGTCTCAGTGTAGAGTGAGCTGGCTGTGGAGGAGGCTGCGCTGCTGGGGCTTGTCATCTGCTGGTCCCGAGTGATGGGGAGAGGAAGTTTGGGAGCTCCTGGCTAAAGTCTTGTCTTCTGCACTGGGCAATGTCCTGGCATTCTGCCCTTGCCCTGCTCCTGCCCTCCTGGATTACTGCCTCCTAGTGTGCTTTTTTGGATTTTTATTCTTGCCTTTGACTTTGCCCTGACTTGCCACCATGCTAAGGAGGATCTTGCTGAGCGTCTTCATGGTGGTAGTCACAGGCACAGGGACCTCATTGCAATACTCCAGTGACATGTGCAATTGGAAAGGAAGGTAAGAAAACATTTGTCACCCCCTCCCTTTAAATCCTTGCACCCCCTCCCTCCTCCATTCAGCCCTCCTGCAGCGGTCCCAGCTGTAGACAGACCCTTGGTGTGAGGAGAGGGAGGTGGCACTTTATTCCTTTCATCCCCCCTTCCATCAAAAGAAAGTTTGGCAAGGAAATGTGAACTTGTAGAGGAGCCGAGGAACAACTTCTACCCCAAGAGCTTGTCATCTAAGATGACTTTTTAAAAACTTTTTGGATAGTTGATGTCAACTTTTTAAAAGTTATGACATAACTTTAGCCTTAGTGGGACCTATAGGGACTGCACCCGTCCCTACCAGACGAACCAGTCTATAAAGGAGGCCGGAGCTGCTTCTTCAGGTCTCCTTGGAGGTTTACAACCTCCAGCTGATGGGAGGAGAAGGTTCAGGGCCGGTGTTTTCAGCTCAAGGTTGGAGGATTGTAAAAGACAGCTGATAATCAGATGTTCTCCAGTATAATGGGGCTCCTTGTCCGCCCTCCGTCAAGTCGAAGAAAGCAGAATTATGTTCTGGAGCTGTCAATCTTTTATTTCCTCGACCCGGCGGTGGGTGGCATTTTCCGAGAAATTAGTCAGAACTCAGTGACAGAAATGAGTGTCGCTCTGCAGTTGCCCCATCTACACCAGGGGCGGTTTTATTTATTTATTTATTTTTGTAATTATTTTTGAAAATTGTTAAAATGTTTTGATTTTTGGTAGATCGCCGAATCCCCCATCCAACTAGATTCTGTTCAGGGGTCACGGAGCGCTGGTGTTTATACAGAATTGGGGGGGGGTCAAGATTAGAGGTGTGCAAACTTACAGTAGCGCAAAATTTTTGGGAAGGGGTTGGGGGTAAGTCGTGACGCTTAAAAGAGGAAAAAAGCCATAAAATATTCACGAAAAATAATAAATAAATAGAAAAAGGTTAAAAAATATATTTAAAAAAGTTAAACGTGGAACTAAAGAGACATAAAACGTTATATCGCTGATACGATAAATTGTCGTACGGGCTTTTAACTTGCGTGACGTTGCTGAGGCGTGAGGCGTCGCGGACCTCATTGGCGTGTAGTAGTTGTGCTCGCATAGTGTTTACAACTCGCATCCACCTGAAAGATGCCGGCGGTGCGACTGCCTGTGCGTCGAGCTGAACCGTCTGCCGGTGGCGTCACCATCTCTTAGGAATCCCCTTTGGGTAAATTGGAATGAGATGAAAAGACATAAAAAAGTATAAAAACAACAACAAAAAAAAAAAAGAAATGTGTTAACCCTTTATGGTTTGGATCCTGATCCCAAGCTCTATTTGATTGCAAGCTCTTGGGGGCTTCGAAACTGTTTTATTGTATCTGTTGTTTTTTTCTATGCCCACTGTTTCTAATGGTCTTCCCTCTTCTTCCTTCTCCCCAGTGGACTGACCCACGAGAGCCACCGGAAGGACGTGGAACAGGTCTACCTGCGATGCTCGGAAGGTTCGGTGGAATGGCTTTACCCCACGGGGGCGCTCATCGTCAACCTGCGCCCCAACACCTTCACCTCCGGCGTCCAGCACTTCACTGTTTGTATCAAACCTTTCGTAGGCTCCAAAGGAGCCAATATTTATTTGGAAAAAACTGGAGAACTGAAGCTTCTAGTGCGGGACGGGGACCACCAACCCCAAAAAGTCCACTGCTTTAGTCTGGATCAAGGAGGCTTGTTTATCGAAGCCACGCCCCAGTTGGACATTAGCCGCAAAATCACCGGCTTCCAGTATGAACTTATAAGCCAGAGGACGCTCTCGGATTTACATGCCATTTCTGGTAAGGAGAACCAAAAAAAAAAAATACCAAAAAGCTTTTAGTCCCATTCTGTGGCTTTCTTTGTAATACTCAGGCCTGCAGCTAGGTGGCGCTGTGGGGAAGCCGAAAAATCCAATATCAATGTTTTCATTGCAAGAAATTTTTGATGGAAATTCTACAAGAAGTCAGATTTTTTTTTTTTCCTTTTTCTGCATTTTGCCTTACAGGTTCTGTTTAGATTGTGTTTTAGAATAGTTTTTATTGCTTTGACGCCCAACCTTGACTCGCTATAGCATCTAAATTTTAGTTCTGCAGAGGGTGTGAGCGTTGCGTTGGTAATACGGGCGCTAAGATTTGAACGTATTGAGAGTATGTTCTGGGAGCGGGTTTCAGCACAGATTCGGTCCTGCTGAATCTGGGCTGATACCATGCTCCATTGTTTTCAATGGGATCGGCCCAAAAGGTAATGCAGGCCGAGGGTTTTTTGCCATGTCGTTTTCCAGATCGTCCCATTTTGGCGCACTGATCCATGCAAAGGCGCAGCGGGAGCGGGTCCACTTGAATATCCCCCTGAGGAAACCACCGCGCAGCAGTTTGGCGCTTTTTGAACATATCTCGGAGGGTGTTTTTGCACTCCTGTAGAGCGTCACCTGATTACTCCCTTACAAATGACGATGACGTCATAAGCCTGGCTTCCAATGCCGGCCTCCGATTGGCTGCAAGTTTATGACCATCTACCTTAATCACCCGCTGATCCCCATTTAATTGCCCGTGATGCTGTTTACGGCGCGACCTACACCCAGTTTTCAAATACCATAATAGTAGTCATTTAGGTTCGTGGAGTGCGAGGTTAGCCCTCAGCAGGTTGATTATTATGGGCGATGAGTGAGCGGCAGGACCTGTCGAGAACGCCTGACTCACCCGACTTGTAGTAATTTACAAGATCTAAACAAAACCAGCGGGGTGTGTGTCCCTGCTTGTGCGACACACCCTAGGTCGGAGACGTGGAGCGACATTTTAGTGAAGCGTGCTGGAATGACAACCCTGTGTTGGCGTAGCTCCATGTAACCTGTAAATACACATTTTTGCTAAATCATTCTTGAATTAACCTTTTCGGATTTTACTTTGACCCTAAAATTCCTATACATGAAATCTGTGCCTACTGGATTTTAGCTGTATCAACATTGCCCCTAGTGGTCAGTTGTGGTAGTGTCATTATATTTGTATTTTATCTTGTGACCCCCAGAGGAGGGGTAAATGTTACTCAGTAACAACTCAAGACGCAAATTATTAATCTTCAGATAATATAATTGACCTTTTTGACCTCGCCTCCCCCGTCCCTCGGGGCAGTTCCTTCATGGGGGACACGTATCGGTAATGCCTTACTGAATTACTTATTAACCGGATGGTGGAAAGTTTGCTTCTCCTTATTTCAACCCCCAGGAAATGGCTCAATTAGGGTTTGCTTTGGATTTTATGGTCCAGTAGAGTCAATAGAAACGCGCCTTCCCCACCTCCCCCGCCGCTCCTCCTGTCCTGGCCTTCTTGACAAAAAGTTTATTTAGCAACTTGACGCCTGAAGAAGAAGGAGGAGATATTGGGAAGAACTGCGTGACCTGCAAAAAAGCTTGAAAAAAAAATTCAAAAAGTTACACATTTAAGGTATAAAAAAACCACAGATCAATAGCAACCCCTACAGGCCGAGGCCTGTACTGCACCCTGTAATACAAATAAACACATAGTACTACCAGGGTTATAATAATACTTGTATGATTGGTGACCTACAGCAGACAGGATCCTGCCCCCGCAAGCTGACAATCTAATCTCTCAAACCTGGATCGGGGCGTTCCCTTGTTTTAAGAACTCGTGCCAATAGGTGACGACTACAAGTGCCAGCATGCCCTGTGTTGATCAGCCAATTTTTTTTTTAATTTTTTGTGACTTTATGTTTTTGTGAATAAGAGGTTGAGTCCAATCTTGATTGAATCTAATGATTGCTGCTGACAAGTGGCCAGCGTGCCCTAAGTTGCTTATCTCATTATTTTTTGGAGGGGTTTTCTGGATTTTTTTTAATTTTTCTTTTTTTTTTTTACTTGTTTTTTTTGTGGATTTTTATTATAGGAAGTCGAGTCTAATCTTGATTGACTCTAATAACCTGTTGCCAACAACTGGAATTCATGCCCTATGTTGTTGATTAGCCAGTTACAGTATCTTTGTTTTTCTTTTCTTTGGTTTTTTTTGTTGTTTCTATTGTTTTTGACTTCTTTTGTGTATTTTATGTTATTTTTGAGCCCACTTTAGTATAGTAGGTTGAGTCTAATCTTAATTGAATCTAATTTAGATTCTTGCTGACAGCTACAAAGGCCAACATGCCCTGTGTTGATTGGCTGATTATTTTGTGGGGGTTTTTTATGTTTTTTTTTTTTTTTGCCTTTTTTGTGTTTTTGTTCTTTATTTTTTTTTCATTGTCTCTTTAGTATAGGAGGTTGAGTCTAATCTTGATTGGATCTAATTTAGATTCTTGCTGACAACTACAAAGGCCAACATGCCCTGTGTTGATTGGCTGATTTAGTGTTTTTTTTTTTTTTAATGAATTTTTTTTCTTTTTGCCTTTTTTGTGTTTTAGTTCTTTCTTTCCTTATTTTTTTCATTGTCTCTTTAGTATAGCAGGTCGAGTCTAATCTTAATGATCTTTGCCTCGGGCGTGTTAGATATTGGAGCCTACGATGTTTTTTTTTTTTTTTTTGCATTTTGAGAGATCTGGAAGGAGCCGGTTGTCGTTGTCGCAACCTCCCTGATAAAAATCTTTCTCTATTTCCTTCCAGTTTCTGGCAAGTCATTAACTCTGACTGACGAAGAAAGAGAATTTACAGCGGTCTGTCCAGGGGGGCGGGGTCAGGAGGGGGAGATGGAATCTATAGAACTTTTCTATTTTCTACGTTTTTTATTTTACTCTATATTTTATACTTTTTGGTGCCTATGGGCACTTGTCCGAGGAGGGGGTTTGTATACAGAGTACACACAGGGTTTGTAATTACCCCCATCAGTGGGGGGGGGAGGTCTTTAGTGAATAGGTGCTAATCCCTTATTGTAAAGCCTCCGTGGTGATTAATTATCATACAATCGGACATTCTTCTGTTTTCTTCAGGGGCATTGTCCGGACAGAAAGTGGATTTACCCTCCTTAAGATGCAATTGTAGTGTTAACGAGACCAAACACGAATTCAAATGGGCGCCCACCCCCCCCACCCCCCATGTGCTGATTATACCATACTATAGCCCACAGTATTGGGTAATGTGCAGACTTAAAGGAATTTTCCATATAATTCCATAATGGTCCTAGTTGCCTAAATTTTCCCATTTCGGCAGGGCTTGGTCACGTCTGTGGAGCCAATCAGACCATTGCGATCAGAGATTTTTTAAAATTTTTTTTTTCTGGCCTTACGCTATGGTTCCTCTTGGCACAGAAGCTTGGGTGACCCACGCCCCATGTTTTCTTGGAGAGGGTGAGGATCATTTTGTACACACTATGCCCCATTTCTTGGACGACGGCTCGCGAATCGCTTCCTCTCTGGTTCTTCTCTTTAGGATTTCAGTGGACATGAGCGGTCAGGTGCTCTGAGGGGCCCCCGGGGGGTTAAGCCACAAAACCCCTTTGGTGTTAGAGGAATCTGTCAGCCCGTAGCCTCCTCTAATCCTCCTCCTCCTCCACTGTGTAATTTGACTTGTCTGGTCCTGGGGTTGTGAATCCTCATCAGGGAGGTTCAATCGAAAGCTTCATCTCCAATCACGTCAAGATGAATCAGTGCGGTGTGCGGCCGAAGGGCTTCGGGGCCCCTTCTTTTGGCCGTTTCAGCATTCTCTCTTTTATTTTCGGACCAGGCTTTATGGCTATAGACGGGAAAATGGGAGCGTTACCCCACTTTGTGTTAGATCATATCGAGCTCCACATTTTCTGTGACATGATTAATGGTGTGTCTGCAGATATCATTACTTATTGGATTCACTCTACCAGCATCCCCTACTTGTGCAGTGTCTACAAAGCTTGATGTTGCTGTTTACAAGTGTCCCCTCTACACCAGGAACTGCACATCAATCTGACATAGGAAAAACGAACACCTCCCTGTATTATAGCTCTCAACGGCTTGCTGACAGTTTCCATTAGCAAGATAGTGAGTGCAGCTCTGGAGTATAATACAGGATGTAACTCAGGATCAGTACAGGATAAGTAATGTATGTACACAGTGACTGGACCAGCAGAATAGTGAGTGCAGCTCTGGAGTATAATACAGGATGTAACTCAGGATCAGTACAGGATAAGTAATGTATGTACACAGTGACTCCACCAGCAGAATAGTGAGTGCAGCTCTGGAGTATAATACAGGATGTAACTCAGGATCAGTACAGGATAAGTAATGCAATGTATGTACACAGTAACTTCACCAGCAGAATAGTAAGTGCAGCTCTGGAGTATAATACAGGATGTAACTCAGGATCAGTGCAGGATAAGTAATGTATGTACACAGTGACTGCACCAGCAGAATAGTGAGTGCAGCTCTGGAGTATAATACAGGATATAACTCAGGATCAGTACAGGATAAGTAATGTGTGTACCCAGTGACTGCACCAGCAGAATAGTGAGTACAGCTCTGGAGTATAATACAGGATATAACTCAGGATCAGTACAGGATAAGTAATGTATGTACACAGTGACCGCGCCAGCAGAATAGTGAGTGCAGCTCTGGAGTATAATACAGGATGTAACTCAGGATCAGTACAGGATAAGTAATGTAATGTATGTACATAGTGACTCCACCAGCAGAATAGTGAGTGCAGCTCTGGAGTATAATACAGGATATGTAAATAAACAGTAAAATGTTGACTTTCCCCTTTTAGTGACTTGCTTTCCCGTTTTCATATGAGAAGGCACCACCTTTGCAGAGTCCTTTTTGACAACAAGTGTGGTCTGCTGTCCGCACGGCCATGTTCTTCTTGACAACCTGAGGATCAGAGGTCGAGTCTCTTGTAGCAGCTGGAAGTTGCGAAAAATGCTGTAATTACATCTCCTGGGCCGAGCAGCGATTACAGAGGCCGTAGACGGGGCCGCGCGGAGGGGACGCCTCAGGTTACCTAAGGATACAGTGAGAATCTTTTTAAAGAATTTCCCTGTAGGTTTTGGCAGCTGACCTGCACAATGCTGGTATTATGTGGCCGGTGGGTGAATTACGGTCCCCTGAGCTCCGGGGAGACGCAGTAAAGCTCCGCTCTTTTCAGCGCCCGTGAATAGATGCTTGTTAGGAGAGACCCCGAAAGGCGACTTCAGCCAAAAATTTGCATGCTGCCGGTCCGACGCAAACCTTTTTGCATCCAACTGTCCGTAGTGTTTTCCTGTCTGGGAACGGGCGGCGTTGACCGCTGTACACGAGCCATCGGATGGCTATTTTTTTTTTTGCTGACCCATTGATTTCGATGGGTCCCGCCAAGATCAAGACCTCTTTGCGGACAGACATGCAGATGCAGAAAGCACACATGATCATCTATATGTCCATTTCGCAAAAAAGATTTGGCCGCAAAATGCGGACCACGGCGCATTGAAATCAATGGGCCCCGCAAAAAACGGATGCAACATCTGCGGTTGTGTGCGTGAGACCTTATCTGCTGCTTGAATCATGCCAGATTTTAGATTGAAACCAATGCCCCCCTCAAAAAACCATGCGACACGGATGCCAAATATTTTATATACCCTTTTTCTGTGCAACACGTCCTTTTGCTGTCGTGGACGGCATTTTCCAATGCTCAGAACGGCCGCCTCCCGTGACAGGTGTTTTTCTCTTGATTTGCCGCACGGTTACAGTTTAGAAGGGCAAGTGGATAATGGCACGCCTCGGGCCGTTCAGTTAGACCTCTATTGACACAGCCATCGATTCTGAAGCATTGCTCGAAATAAGTTGAGCTTGACGTCCTCGGGGCTTAGGCACTTGTGATTTAATTGAGCAACAAACCTTGCGAGGGCGAGTCACGGCCTGTAGATTTTGGAACCTGCTCCGGTCCGAAAAACTGTGAATCATATTATATAGATGTTCAGACTGCCTCGTCGCCCTCTGTCATTAAAAAATTAGAAAAATTTTCAAAAATGAACCCACAAGGTTGTCAGAGGGTTACCCAGCCGGCGCTACGCTGTGTAATCCCGTCAGGCCCCATGTTATAAAGCGCTTCCATCATCAGGTGACTGAAATAGTTGGCATGATTTCACCACGTAATCCCTGCGATTTACTGTGGGTGCTAATCTAGCGGAGAATTTTCTTACAGTGCTCGTGGATATACAGGTGTCTGAATGTAACAACCGAGTAATCTAACACTGCAGTGTAAATCATGGCCTTAAAGGGCACCTGTGGGCAGGGTTACCCCTGTCCAAGCAATCATGCTGAACTGTAGTGTTGATCATACTGATTAAAATGATACCTATCTTATGAAAATCGGTTGTGGCGTTCCAGAGAAAGATGAGTTTTATTCTTTATGCATTTGAGGGCTTCAGAGCACGGGGAGGCGGGGCCTAGCTTTCTAGTGCTGGCCACGCCCTTACTACTGAAGCTCTCATGTGTAAAGAATAAGTTGTTTTGTTCTTTTCTCTGGAACGCTGCGATGGATTTTCACAAGACAGGTATCATTTTAATCAGCAGGACCAAACCTGTCAGACACTATGCACGGTTTGTAGGGTTGATTCTGCTGACAGATGCCCTTTAAAGGTCACCTCGATAACAAAGCAAATATTCCTGTCCATGGCATTAAAGTTTTCTTTCACTGGAGGGGGGGGACTTTCTCCTACTGTCTCCCCCTGCTGTGTAATTTACTTAGTATGAGCTTCCAAGAGGAGTGGGGGATGGGAAGTGACAACTGATTTGAACAAATTCCAGCGTAGGAAAACTGTTGTCACTCTTATTTAGAAGGGTTTTCACATGTGGGGTAAAATTTGTGGCAGTAGGCCCGAGAAGAACCGATACTTTTATACAAAGTTGCCAATAGTACAGAATTTTTCAGAATTTTGAGAGAATACTTGCCATTTTGGCTGAAAATGGGTGGGGTTTACCCAAACCTCACCCAAGCCATATTTGAAATGTATATTCCCAGGCCGGTTTGGGTAGGGCTTAAATATTGGTGAGTTGATTACCTGACTGATCCCTCTCCCACCACTGCTGTTCCAACACTGCCTGGGTCCTATGGTCTCCTGCTCAACACATGAGATGCCTGGAAATGCCTTCTCAGCCAATCACTGGCTTCACGGGTGACCCGCTTCAGCTGGTAATTGGCTGAGCCAATGGAGACAGGAACAGGAAGTGGAGAGAAGCAGAGACCCAGGCAGCTGCAGAGGATCAGCGAGCCTGCTTCCACCATTTTTCACACCGTTAAAATCTCATTCAGACAATTGATCTGAACAAATATGTAGAAAAATTATTTTGAAATGTAATGTGTTTTTTTATATATATATATATATATATATATATATATATATATATATATATTTTAATGTTCTCTTTTTATTCATTTTCTTTTCTTTTATGCAATAATTTTTTTTTTTTTGTGTTGGCTTGTCCAAGTAATGTAAGTTTGTATAACAAGACAAAGCGACGCCTGTGTTCTCGCCCCGGCGTGGGCAAACATAACTTACATCAATCCGTCCTTTTTTTCCCTACAAATCTTGTGATTGTATTGAGGCTCCCTCCCCAGAATTCCTCCTTCTCCCGAGTTGTGAAATACAATGCGGAATAAAGAAAAAATTTTGCTGCGGCAGCAAATGTCGATGAAAGGGCTTATTATTTCCCGTCCGCTTATCTTGTCCGTTTATTTTTCTTTCCAGATCCCTGCCGGCCGTGCAGTGACACAGAGGTCCTTCTAGCTGTCTGCATTAGCGATTTTGGTGAGTATTAGACTTTCTAAGATTTTGTCTTCAGTTTAGTAAAAGCAAGCAGAGCTGCAGTGTAAAGCATGGGGGACAGAAACAGAAATTTCTTCTTTAAATCTTATTAATTTTAATTTCTACTGCCCAGGTTAGGTTTCGTGTATGTTATCATTAGATTAATGGATTTTTTTTGTCTTTTCAGTGGTCAAAGGTTCCATCTCGGAAGTGACGGCCGACGCTGAGCAGCAGGAGTCCATCATAAATATTTCAGTCGATAAACTTTATAGACAGAAAGTCAAGATATTTCAGCCCAGCAGAGAAGGTCACGGCTGGGAAGGACATATTAAGACGCCGCTGGAGTGTGGCGTGAAGGCCGGTTCGGGGGTCTTCTTGTTCACCGGCCGTATGCACTTTGGGGAACCCCGACTTGGATGTGCCCCCCGATATAGGGATTTCCAAAGGATCTATCAAGAAGCGAAAAATAAGGGACTTAACCCTTGTGATATCGTCACAGACTGAAGGACGTCTCTGCCTCACCTGGAAAAAAAAAATACGGATGGACTTTCCGAAGTTAGGACTGGCGGAGTACGGAAATGCTCTGAAGGATTTATAGTAGTGGTCAGGACTGTAGGGGGGAGGGGTCCCCGACACTGCCCGTCCCTCCCCCCCCCCCCCCCCAAAACCAATGGACACTGTTACACTAACGTGTTGGAGGTACGAGCCACGCCGCACAAGACGCCATTTTTTAAGTCTTATTGAAAACTTAAATTATTTTTTTAATTTTTTTTTTTTTTTTTTTTAAAGGACTTGAGTCTTAAGGAAAAGAAACTGCCTGTACTATTGGTTTGATTGTGCGCGGGTGTGGAAAAAAAAATGGCGCGAGAATGTGGACTTTATTTTTTTTTTTTTTATAACATGCTTTGTAAAAAGCTCGATGTAAATTTTCTTTGAGAATGTTTCTTATGAAAGAAATGACTGAAGAGATCTTTGTTTTTGTTTTTTTGTTTTTTTTAAATTGTACAATCGTGGTCTGCCATTTTGCGCAGGCTGGCGAATTGTTGGGATTTTTTTTTTTTTTTTAAGTTCCAGTAAAATAAAATTGCCTTGGAATTTAGATTTGTGAATGGTCTTTCTTGTGCTTCCATGTAAATTTTTAAGCCCCAAAAATTCTCCAACCCCCCCCCCTCCCCCCATTTAACCACCTAATTGGTCTGCCAGAGTCCAGCTCGGGCAGTGTGAAAAGTAGCTAACTGGAGGGGGCAGGGCTGTTTTAGATGGTGATATCTCCTCAATGGTAGCAGCCAGAAACATGCAACTGGTCTTGTCTGAAAGCGGACAGTCCAGGCTTTCATACAAGACCAATGACAGCTAAAGTTCAAGAAACAGAGGAGAAATCACTGTTAGAAATCAAGTCGGGAATAATCGCAAGTGAAACCTGTTTTTACTTTCATTTTCAGCTGCATTCACAGCATCTCGATTTCTATCAGTGATATCTTTCTCTGCCCTGAACATATTGCTGTCGTTTTGGTATTGTCTAAAAGCTTTGAATGACTGCTTTCAAACAAGACCAGTTGCATGTTTCCAGCTGCTACCATTCAGGAGGTAGCAACATCTAAAGCAGCCCTCCCCTCCTCAAGGTAGCTACTTTTCCCACTGCTCGAGCTCCACTCTGGCAAAACAGTTAGGGGGTTAAGATGCTAGGATGTGCCAACAATGTCTTACAGCTGTGGGTCCCACCTCTAGGACCCGCTTCTATCACCAAAGTGAAGGAGAGCACACAGCGCATGCGCAGCGTGATCTCCACCCATTACTATGGGAGTTCCTAAAATAGCTAAATGAGCGTGATCAGCTATTTTTGGAAGTCCCATAGCAGTGAATGGAGAGCACACTGCACAAGCGCGACCACAGATCCGTTCAGTACTATTGGACTGTTGGGAAAAGCCAAGCCAGGGCTCTGCTGTCTCCAGAACTTCCCTAGTGTTGGGTGGAGGGTGGCTGCACATGCGTGGCTGCTCTCTGTTCATTTCTGGACATAGGACCCGCACCTATCTGACATTGATGGCTTATCCTATGTGGCCTAGTAAAGTATGTGCATGTCAGAATGGAGAACTGCTGCATACATGGTTGGTCAGTTATTCGAATGAGTGATGTAATACCACACTTCTCCTGTAGTGGCCACTGCAGGAGAAATGTGTGACTACACAAAACTTTACCCCATCGATCAACTGATCCTTAATTAGAGAAGGGCTCTCTGGTTTGGAGCAATCACTTTAAGAGAAAATTGTAATTGGTCAGAGATTGTAATCTGTCAGAGATTTGCTTACCATTCTAAAAAAAAATTTTGGAAAAGTCTATCACTTCCATAGAATTCTTTAATAGATTGGATCAGGTGTAGTTCTCCAATCAAAACTGATAGAAATGATCATCTGGTGATATTAAACTAATTTTGGTGGTATTTTTTTTTTTTTATATATATGGGGCCTATTAAATCCTGTTATTTTTATTCCGAATTTTACTCCCATGGTGCCTCAGATGCAGCACAAATTTTATATTCTCTTTCCGGTGGGAGGAGCTTTACCCAAGACAAAGAATCAAATTACATTTGTCGGTTTGACTAGAAATACATTTGATAGAGAGCTGTGATTTGATTGGTTGTTATAGGGAGCTCCTCCCCTGAGGAATTATTTCAGGTTTCTATGTTGCATTTTCCACATTTAATCATTTTGGACATATCGAATGGTGGGTTTGAGATCTTCCAACATTCCTGGAGTGATCTAATGCTACAATTTGACAATTTTGATAGTCAGAAGAGGAGGTCCCCTCTATTAACCCAACCTGAGGGCCACCCAGCCGCTCTTGTGGACCTAGTAATTTTGTGGACTACATGGATGGCTCATTGATTTCATCGTGTGCAAACTAATGCTTCATTTCCATTGACAACTCCTTACTTTCCTTGGTAGCGTCCCCTAACCCACACTTGGTGGACCCATTTTACACAAGGTCTGCCTACAGTAGATTTTTTATTTTTTGAAATCCTGAAACGCTTTTGATAATCTTGGCCATGTTGACAAAGCCCTAGTTTTGATCTAGCGTCCATTAGAGGTTCAACCTAACCCTCGAAACACTATTAGAACCTTGACTAGATACCCATCTCCAGCGTTGGCGTGTAGATGGTGGGGCGCATTGCCTCTTCCCTGTCTTACAAATGGATTGAACCCAAAACCTAAATCTGCTATACATACTAGAGGTGACACCGTCAGATCTCCATTATCTAGTAGCAGGGACATCTTAGGCATGTGGCTTTTCTGCTCAATGCCAGTGGGATGCCAACAAGGCCACTTTGCCTTGGTCAGGCTCTTTAGATATAGGGCAGTGATCTGAACCTTTTGTCCTGGGTGCCCAGATACAGCTCTGTGTACGATCTGCTGTCGTCATGGCGTTCCTGAGGATCCCTGTTAATGACTATCCCCTTACAGAGGAGCCCACCCCTCAAATCTATAGCAAGGTGCCAAATAATGTTCCTTGCCATTGGAGACTTAGGTTGATTTCTGACAGCAAGATGGCAGCCGAAAGCAGTGTAAAAATACCTTGCCCTTTACCGATGCCTTAAAGTTTTCACTGAGGCATGAGGCATACTGTGTCTCACTGATGGAACCAGCTTTTGGTGAATTTATGTGCAGGATTTGACTTCAGAATTCAAAATGGTGTCCAGAACCAGCATTGAGTGGGTCTAGTGAAGGGAAGACGGCGGCGGTTTCCGCACAAGCTCGCGGCTTCGGGAAGTTCAGCCTCCTGGCTTTTTTTCAGAGGTGAGGCAGTTTCTTTAATTTCCAGTTAATCATTTTTAATCCGCACTAAATCAATGAGAACAGAGAGAATTGAGAACTCGGGACGGGTTCTTCCTGTAAGTGATGTCAGCCGAGAAGAAAGACCCCATTGTCTGGTGACATCGCTCCAGAAATAACAGTCCAAATGCCAGGGAATGTGAGTGCGCGAGCGTGGCGTTGTGTGTGCTTCTTATTCTAATTGGATTGATGCAAAAAAAAAAAAAAGTCCTTTTGGGTGGAGAACGTTCCATCAGCTGGAATTCATCTTAATATCGATAGAAAGACTTGGTTCTTCTCGAAACTAAGACTATGTTCAGATGACACACATTGTGAACATGTTGGGGTATTCCTAGAGCGTCCATTTGGCCTCTGTCAGAGTGATATACAACTGGCATATTTTTTGTTTTTAGTTGCACAGTGGCGAATATTTCAGATTTATACCCCGAGGAGCCGTGAACTGTGCCGGAACAAAGAAACTTATAGAAGAACTCCCGCTAAAATTTGTATTCTCTGACCTTTTAGAAAGGTGCATGATGTAATCTATAGTTAATGCAATCTTCTTATCAGAAACTGTATTTATGAGTTATCCCCTCTCTTCTTATTGTAGCTGGGTCATGTGACCAACTCGCTGACCTCCAACTGACCCAGGACAGGAAGCCAGGTACTGCTCTATTCATTCCTATGAGACTGAAAGTGAGGCTCCCATAGGAATGCATAGAAAATTAGACTTCCTGTCCACACATAAGATGCTGTGTGAGTTGGTGAGTCTGATTGCTGGTCACATGACACAGAGGAGAAACATCAGGGAGATATAACTCACAAATACAGACACTGGTAAGAAAATGACATCACTGCATATTACATCATGTACCTTTCTAGCAGGACATGGAATAAAAAATTTTGCTGGAGTTCTTTAACTATAGATAATGAAATCTCAGAATACGGGAGATGGGCAGGGAGGTGTGCCTACGACTGCCTATGTCTCCCTTCGAGACAGTGCTTCTTTACAGATAGATGTATGTGGGATCTACTCTACTTCTGTATTAAAATCCCCGGAATACAGAGGTACAGTAGAGGCTGAATGGACCTCTATGGCTCCAAGCAAAACAAAGGCATAATATAAGCCGGAGTAAGGACCTTTCTGCTATTTTTCCATCTCGTGCACTGACGAGTTCCACCAAGACAGAAGCAGCTTCTAGCCGAGATGTATGTCAGTTGGTGTCTGGGTGTTGAGGCTGAATGGACCTCTATGTCGGCCCTATTACGGCTCTGTGTAAAACAGAAGCGTGTAATCTAGCTGGGTGCATGAGTCCTTAAAGGGGCTGGCCCATCTTGCACTTTGGTGGCATATCTCCAGAATGCGGCCCCCAAAGCGAAGGAGAGTGCTCTCCACTCTCCATCGTGCTCTCCACTCTGCATCGTGCTCTCCACTCTGCATCGTGCTCTCCACTCTCCATCGCGCTCTCCACTCTCCATCGTGCACTCCACTCTCCATCGTGCACTCCACTCTCCATTGTGCACTCCACTCTCCATTGTGCTCTCCACTCTCCATCGTGCTCTCCACTCTCCATCGTGCACTCCACTCTCCATCGTGCTCTCCACTCTCCATCGTGCTCCCCACTCTACATCGTGCTCCCCACTCTACATCTGGCTCTCCATCGTTCTCTCCACTCTCCATTGTGCTCTCCATCGTGCACTCCACTCTCCATCATGCCCTCCACTCTTCATCGTGCTCTCCACTCTTCATCGTGCTCTCCACTCTCCATGGTGCTCTCCATCATGCCCTCCACTCTCCATCATGCCCTCCACTCTTCATCGTGCTCTCCACTCTTCATCGTGCTCTCCACTCTCCATCATGCCCTCCACTCTTCATCGTGCTCTCCACTCTTCATCGTGCTCTCCACTCTCCATTGTGCTCTCCATCGTGCACTCCACTCTCCATCATGCCCTCCACTCTTCATCGTGCTCTCCACTCTCCATTGTGCTCTCCATCATGCCCTCCACTCTCCATCATGCCCTCCACTCTTCATCGTGCTCTCCACTCTTCATTGTGCTCTCCACTCTCCATCGTGCTCTCCACTCTCATCTATGTGAGTTCCGCAAAGAACTGAGTGAGTTTGCTCGGCTTTTTCCAGAACTCCCATAAAAGTGACTTCAGGGCGCACCGTGCACGTGTGGCCACCTCTCTATTCACCTCTATGGAAGTTCCACAAATAGCCAGGACAGCACTCCCATAGAAGTGAATAGAGGATGACTGTGCTTGCGGAGTGTGCCCTTATTCACTTTGGAGGCCTCAGTCTACAGAAAGGTGTGGGACGTGCACCTTTCAGACACTGGTGGCATACCCTAGCAATATGCCACCACAGTTCAAGATGGGCCAAACCCTTTAAGGACCTTGACCGATTGGGTTGCTTTCTACCATTTTTCCATCCTTTGTACTGATGAACTCCACCAAGACAGAAGCAACATTTTGCAAATGTGTGTATCAGTGGCTTTACATGTTATAAATAGAGGAGTTGAGGCTGAATGGACCGCAAAGGCAGACCTTTTATGGGTCCATGCAAAACAGACGTGTATAAGTCCTTAAGGACCTTGACCGATTGGTTTGCTTTCTACCATTTTTCTATACTTTGCACTGGTGAGCTCCATCGAGACAGAAGCAGCAGATGCATACATCAGTGGCTGCTTGTACTGTTAACAGGGGAAAGTTGTAGATTTAGGGCTTTCAGAAATGTGTAATTCTGGAGGACATGTCCCTTAACTTGATCCTTCCCTTATGGCAATGATTAGACCCTTGTATGCCGATATACAGGGGGTCCACATCTGGACTATTTTTCAATGCTTTCATCTCTTCGAGAAGGCTGCACATAACTTTTTATGATTAGAAACACAATTTTATGAACAGTTTATCAATTTTGTGGACACTTTCCGGTTCTATGACGGCTTTCGCCATCAGTCCGAAAAGGCCACTCCAGAGTAGCAGAGGACTTCAATCATTGTTGCCATCTTCGAAGAATCTTTGAGGTAATTAAAGAGGGATGATTGTGCTCCTTTCTTTTCCGCTGAAGGCAACACTATAATTGTGTATGAATGGTCACTGAAGTGAACAGGGGACTAATCTGCGGGACGGCTCTTCCTCTACAGGTTGGAGACTGTGAGCCTCAGGAATGAAGTGTTGGGGGAGGGATGGAGGAAGCCGGAGAAGTGTAGGAATGAACCACCTGCTGACTGTATTGTCTGCAAGAAAGAAGTCACTAGACCTTGTAGCAAAAACCTTCTCCTCCCCCCAGCCCTAAGGCACGGCCATGTTGTGTTGTTGTATGCAGGACACGGTCATCTTTTACCGTCACATTCTTCCACCTTACATGATATACAACATACACAGTATTGGGACCCCATCACAAGTAACGGGTGCCAGGTCGTCAGTGTGATGGTGCTGTCCTGTGTCATTGTACAGGTTATCTACCCCTAATGCTGGCCCTGACATCACGTCCCACCATCTGATAAGAAGGCAAGCACAGTCGTTTACCTTCGGAGTTTGACCAAAGTGATACAGCCATTTTGACCACCAAACTATATATCTTGGTTAACCTTGGTCCTGCAATGCTTGGAAATCAGATCCAAAGCCACCCTGTGCCTTCCAACACTAGAAAACCAGACCCAGCTATGCCCTGCTAGCTAGAGAAGCAGAACCAACCATCTAATGCCCTGCAAGCTAGAGAACCAGACCTGGCCATCTAATGCCAGGAAAATTAGAGAGCTAGACCTGCCCATCTAATGCCCTGCAAGTTGGGAACCAGATGTGATCATCTAACACCCTGCAAGCTAGAGAACCACATCTGACGATCGTATGGCATGTAAGCTAGAGAACTAGACCTGGCCATCGAATTCCATGCAAGTTGGGAACCAGAACTGAACATCTTATGCCCTACAAGCTAGAGAACCAAATCTGATCATCTAATGCCATGCAGGCTAGAGAACCAGATCTGACCATTGTATGGCATGCAAGCTAGAGAACTAGACCTGGCCATCTAATGTCATGCAAACTAGAAAACCAGACTTGATCATCTAATGCCCTGCAAGCTAGAGAACCAGACCTGGTCATCTAATGTCATGCAAGCTAGAGAACCAGATCTGACCATTGTATGCCATGAACGTTAGAGAACTAGATCTGGCCACCTAATGCCATGCAAGCTGGAAAACCACACATGGCCATCTAATGTCATGCAAGCTAGAGAAACAGACCTGACCGTCTAATGCCCTGCAAGCTAGAGAACCAGATCTGACCATCGTATGGTATGCAAGCTAGAGAACTAGACCTGACCATCTAATTCCCTGCAAGCTAGAGAACCAGATCTGACCATCGTATGGTATGCAAGCTAGAGAACTAGACCCGATCATCTAACACCCTGCAAGCTAGAGAACCAGACCTGGCCACCCAATGCCATGAAAGCTGGAGAGCGAGACCTAGCCATCTATTGCTTTGCCAGCTAGAGAACCAGATCCGACCACGTAATGCTCTGCAAGATAGAGAACCAGACGCAGCCATCTAATGCCATGCAAGCTAGAAAACTAGACCTGGCCATCTAATGCCATGCAATCTAGAAAACCAGATGTGACCATCGTATGGCATGCAGGCTAGAGAACTAGACCTGACCATCTTATGCCCTACAAGCTAGAAAACCAGACTATCTAATGTCATGCAAGCTAGAGAACCAGACATGGCCATCTAATGCCCTGCAAGCTAGAGAACCAGACATGGCCACCTAATGCCATACAAGCTAGAGAACCAGACATGGCCATCTAATGCCCTGCAAGCTAGAGAACCAGACATGGCCATCTAATGCCATACAAGCTAGAGAACCAGACCATGGCCATCTAATGCCATGAAAGCTCCAGTATCAGAGCTGACCATCAAATTCCTTGCAAGTTAGAAAACTAGACCATGGCCATCTTAAGCCATGCAAGCTAGGAAAAGCAGAGTTGACGGCTTGTGTCCTGCTAGCTAGATGACCAGACTTGTCGATCTGCAAGGTAGAAAACCAGAACTGATGTATGCCACGCAAGCTAGAAATCTAGACCAGTCCATCTCGTGCCCTGCATTCTAAGAAACCAGAGCCGGCCTTCTTCTTCTCCTTCATCCTAACCACACAATCACTTTTTCCACATAAGAAGCAGGGGCTGAATTGCTGCGCTTTATGGTAATCCTCTAAAAATATATTTCTATACCTTGAAAACTGAAACTTTCCAGTCAGAAAAACAAAGTGGTGGCCAGGAATGTGCCCGCCCTCCAACCATAAAACTTCATTACCCGTCCTGAGGACTTCTCCTGTATTCATTCATTCACCAGGACGTTTTCCAGCTCCCATCAGTATTTATGAAGTGCGGCACAGATGTGCGCCCGCCTGGCCTTTCTTTTTAATAATAGGCGCTGTGTATGGCTACTGTTCCTAATTTGCCACGTGCTTCGCTCCTGAGAGAAACTTTTCCTATCGTCCTCACAAAGAAGTTTCTAATATGCAAGAATCCTCAAAAAGAATGTTTTTTATCCAAAAGTAAGGCACAGTTCTCTCCGAAACTTACCAGTAGACCAGTAAACTCTAGATTTCTGTAGAATAACGGTGGATTTAGACGAGCCGATGGAGTGGCCGATTGTTGTGAAGGTAGCTTTCCTTCTGGAGAGTCGGCTCCCCGATTAGTGAGGGAGAGGAGACCAGGGCATTTACATGTAGCGATCACCTCCACAGTATGAGGACAGGGGTTGGCTATAGCGATCCCTAGTCCCCATACCCAATCATGGATTTTGGGCAGAAGATCGCTCTTTAGACCAACTGATAATCTGGACGATTATTGTTTTCTCTAAATCTACCTTTAGGTCCCAAAGATGCCACAATAAAGGAATTATCCCTGTACTGTGACATCACTGTGTACATTATCCCTGTACTGTGACATCACTGTGTGCATTATCCTGTAATGTGACATCACTGTGTACATTATCCCTGTACTGTGACATCACTGTGTACATTATCCTGTATTGTGACATCACTGTGTTTATTATCCTGTACTGTGACATCACTGTGTATATTATACTGTACTGTGACATCACTGTGTACATTATCCTGTACTGTGACATCACTGTGTACATTATCCTGCACTGTGACATCACTGTGTGCATTATCCCTGTACTGTGACATCACTGTGTACATTATCCCTGAACTGTGACATCACTGTGTACATTATCCTGTACTGTGACATCACTGTGTACAATATCCCTGTACTGTGACATCACTGTGTACATTATCCTGTACTGTGACATCACTGTGTACATTATCCCTGTACTGTGACATTACTATGTACATTATCCTGTACTGTGACATCACTGTGTACATTATCCCTGTACTGTGACATCACTGTGTACATTATCCTGTACTGTGACATCACTGTATACATTATCCATGTACTGTGACATCACTGTGTACTATTATCCCTGTACGGTGACATCACTGTGTACATTATTTCTGTACAGTGACATCACTGTGTACATTATCCTGTACTGTGACATCACTGTGTATATTATCCCTGTACTGTGACATCACTGTATACATTATCCCTGTACTGTGACATCACTGTGTACATTATCCCTGTACTGTGACATGACTGTATACATTATCCCTGTACTGTGACATCACTGTGTACATTATCCTGTACTGTGACATCACTGTGTATATTATCCCTGTACTGTGACATCACTGTGTGCATTATACTGTACTGTGACATCACTGTGTACTATTATCCCTGTACGGTGACATCACTGTGTACATTATCCCTGTACTGTGACATCACTGTATACATTATCCTGTACTGTGACATCACTGTGTACATTATCCCTGTACTGTGACATCACTGTGTACATTATCCCTGTACTGTGACATCACTGTGTACATTATCCTGTACTGTGACATCACTATGTACATTATCCCTGTACTGTGACATCACTGTGTACATTATCCTGTACTGTGACATCACTGTGTACATTATCCTGTACAGTGTGACATCACTGTATACATTATCCCTGTACTGTGACATCACTGTGTACATTATCCTGTACTGTGACATCACTGTATACATTATCCCTGTACTGTGACATCACTGTATACATTATCCCTGGACTGTGACATCACTGTGTACATTATCCTGTACTGTGACATCACTGTATACATTATCCCTGTACTGTGACATCACTGTGTACATTATCCTGTACTGTAACATCACTGTGTACATTATCCTGTACTGTGACATCACTGTGTACATTATCCCTGTACTGTGATATCACTGTGTACATTATCCTGCACAGTGTGACATCACTGTGTACATTATCCCTGTACTGTGACATCACTGTGTACATTATCCCTGTACTGTGACATCACTGTGTACATTATCCTGTACTGTGACATCACTGTGTACCTTATCCTGTACTGTGTCATCATTGTGTACATTATCCTGTACTGTGACATCACTGTGTACATTATCCTGTACTGTGACATCACTGTGTACATTATCCCTGAACTGTGACATCACTGTGTACATTATCCTGCACTGTGACATCACTGTGTACATTATCCCTGTACTGTGACATCACTGTGTTCATTATCCCTGTACTGTGACATCACTGTGTACATTATCCCTGTACTGTGACATCACTATGTACATTATCCCTGAACTGTGACATCACTGTGTACATTATCCTGTACTGTGACATCACTGTGTACATTATCCCTGTACTGTGACATCACTGTGTACATTATCCTGTACTGTGACATCACTGTGTACATTATCCCTGTACTGTGACATCACTGTGTTCATTATCCCTGTACTGTGACATTACTATGTGCATTATCCTGTACTGTGACATCACTGTGTACATTATCCCTGTACTGTGACATCACTGTGTACATTATCCTGTACTGTGACATCACTGTGTACATTATCCCTGTACTGTGACATCACTGTGTACATTATCCCTGTACGGTGACATCACTGTGTTTATTATCCTGTACTGTGACATCACTGTGTAAATTATCCTGTACTGTGACATCACTGTGTACATTATACTGTACTGTGACATCACTGTGTACATTATCCCTGTACTGTGACATCACTGTGTTTATTATCCTGTACTGTGACATCACTGTGTATATTATCCTGTACTGTGACATCACTGTGTACATTATACTGTACTGTGACATCACTGTGTACATTATCCTGTACTGTGATATCACCGTGTACACTGTGGAGAGTTATCACAGGTCCCTCCGCTTGCGCAGGCAGGGCAGCAGTAAACAGCCCACATGCCGCTATCTCCCTGTCAGTCAGGTGAGGCCTATCTTCTCTACCATCTCCCTCCCTTTTTCTCTACCTGTTCTCCCTGTTGCTGTGAACCATCCCCCACCAGACCTCCTCCGCCCCGGCAGCCTGCACTCCGCACCCTCTCCAACTTCTCCTGTCTTATCTGCAATTAGCAAAATCTCTGCAGACCACACTCTCCAAATAGCTGGGCCCTCTCCCAATCCCCACTAGAAAGGGCCCTTTGTGTCCAGAAATCCCCCTTATCAGCAAGTAAAGGGCAGCAGATAGTAAAGCTGCGCTATAAATAAGAGGACACCATGGACCGGGGCCAAGATCTAATTCAGTACACAGGCTGAAGGAAGCTCTGAGTGTCAGTGGGCCCCTGGGTGAGTCAGAGCGGGCCCCTGTCTGATTGCCAGATTGTCAGTGGGTCCCCAAGATCAATGGATGTGGTCAGGAGCCTATAGATCCTCATCTCCTGGAGGACCTGTCCTGTTCTATGTCACACAGACAACCCATTGGTGTGAATGGACACTGTGTAATGCCTCATTTCTCCTGTGGTGGCGCTGCAGGGAAACCGAACACTCATTGCCACAGATTACAGCTGATTGCTGGAGATCCCAGCGAGATGACAGGTTATTGTCAAGGGATTGTTTAAAGCGGAGGACCCCTTTAATCACTTCCAGGGCCCCGCTGCTTTGCCGGATTTTCCATAAAAATTAGCTTTAGATAAATTACTTTGTCATGAAGCGCATTTTTTTGTAAGTAGTGGGTGCGATTGCGCCGATCCCCGTCATTGTACCCCTCTGATGCCTCAATCAGCTATGATAGAAATAACAGAGTCTAAAATAAAATAAAAAAAACAAAAAAATCATACTTACCTGATCTATTTGCTCCGCCATCTCACTTAAACATCTGGCGCAAAATCTCCATAGTCTATATAGACATCTTGACTCCTGCTAGTAACTCTGCTTGCTGTTCATAGCTTTCCAGCACAATCCCTGCATAATCAAAAACCTCTCCATGGTCCATATAGGCAACCTGAATCCTGCTAGTAACTCTGCCTTTTATTATTATGAATTAATTATTTTCATTGTCATAATTTTTATTATTATTATCAATAATAATAATAATATTTTTTTATTATTATTAATATTATTATTGTTGTTATTATTTTTATTATTATTAATAGTTTATTATTATTTTCATAATTATTATTAAAGTTGAGCGAACGTGCTCGTAACGAGCACTGTACTGCTCGGATCCCCTGCGCTCGCATGGGTGCAGGCATCCGGATCCGTCAGGTGAGGAGGACAGATCCGGATGGCTGCGCCCAACCGAGCGCAGGGGATCCGAGCAGTACAGTGCTCATTACGAGCACGTTCGCTCAACACTAATTATTATAATTGTTATTTTTTCATGATGGTTATTATTATTATTTTATTATGAATAGTTTATTTCTATTATTATTATTATTATTATTGTTATTTTCATTATTATTTTTAATAGTTTATTATTATTTTTATAATTATTTTTATTATCGTTATTATTTTCATGATGGTTATTATTATTATTTTTATTTTTAATAGTTTATTATTTCTATTATTATTTTTTTTCCATTATTATTAATAGTTTAAAATTATTATTTTTTATTATTTTTAATCATTTAGTATTATTTTCATTATTATTATTATTGTTATTCATTTCATGATGGTTATTATTATTTTTAATAGTTTATTATTTCTATTATTATTATTATGATTATTATTTTCATTATTATTTTTAATAGTTTATTATTATTTTCATTATTATTATTACTAATAGTTTATTATGTTTATTTAATTATTTATTAATGTTATTATTAGTTTATTATTGTTACTATTATTATTTTTACTAATAGTTTATTATTTTTATTTAATGTATTATTATTTTATTATTATTATTATTATTATTATTACTATTATCAGTATTATTATCACTAATAGTTTATTATTTTTATTTAATTAATTATTATTATTATCAGTAGTTTATTAATCTTACTTTCATTATGATTATGTCTTATTCTCCTGCAGGACGCTCTGTTGCCTCGTAGCCCATTAGTTCTTGTACTTCTGTGGGACATTCTGCTCCCTTCTGTTGTCTTTTATTACATTTGGCTGACACTTTTGTGTATTGTTGTCTGTTTTTTGTATCCTTTCCTCTGACATGTGACCTGTGCAGTATGTGAAGGTTGTGCTGGGCGGTGAGGAGTGCACTGGGCTGGAACAGCAGAGCCGTGTCTGAATGGTGACCCCTCCCCCACTTGTCCTCCTGTTATCAGGACAAGGTAAAAGTTGTCTGACCCCCCCACTATTAATATGAGCCGCTGAAGGAGGGGATCTGATGCTGATTACCTGGCGCAGGCCGCGGACTCATATTATTTGGTGATGAAGGACAAATATTTTCGGGGCAGGAATGAGGCGGATTCATTAGGACGGAGAATTGAAGCTCTGTTCATAGAGAGCGGAGGTCAAGTATCAGTATGGCGGCTGTGTAATGGCGCCATACCCTGAAATATTACCTGAGGCAGCCATAGGCGGTGCGGTGCCACATGGTGCCCTATGCCAGGAGATCCTGAAGACCGACAGTGCCACGGAGACGACCCTGTATACAAAGAGCATATATTACCGTATACCAATCCTGTACAGAGAGTCTACATATACTGCTAGTAATAGTGAGCGCAGCTCTGGAGTATAATACAGGATATAACTCAGGATCAGTACAGGATAAGTAATGTAATGTATGCACACAGTGACTGCACCAGCAGAATAGTGAGTGCAGCTCTGGGGTATAATACAGGATGTAACTCAGGATCAGTGCAGGATAAGTAATGTATGCACACAGTGACTGCACCAGCAGAATAATGAGCGCAGCTCTGGAGTATAATACAGGATGTAACTCAGGATCAGTACAGGATAAGTAATGTAATGTATGCACACAGTGACTGCACCAGCAGAATAGTGAGTGCAGCTCTGGAGTATAATACAGGATGTAACTCAGGATCAGTGCAGGATAAGTAATGTATGCACACAGTGACTGCACCAGCAGAATAATGAGCGCAGCTCTGGAGTATAATACAGGATGTAACTCAGGATCAGTGCAGGATAAGTAATGTATGCACACAGTGACTGCACCAGCAGAATAATGAGCGCAGCTCTGGAGTATAATACAGGATGTAACTCAGGATCAGTACAGGATAAGTAATGTATGTACACAGTGACTGCACCAGCAGAATAGTGAGTGCAGCTCTGGAGTATAATGCCTGGCTTCGTCAGTACAGAGAACTTTGTCTCACTTTGCACTGTGTTCCCCTCTGACTGCTCCCCTGGGCCTGGTTGACAGGTTCCTCCCTAAGCCCTTTGTTTATGCAGCACAGATCTGCTGACAGGTTCCCTTTAATTGTTGAGCGCCCAAAACAGTCATCCGTTTTATAACTGGTCCATGGCTGGTGGGGCCCGGAAGCTTCCAGCCCTTTGCCCTTTTAGCACCTGCGTTTTCCATCCTTTGACGTTCATTCCGGAGCAGGTTTCACAGGAGACAAAAAAAGATTGTTTTTTCAGGTTTCTATGTTTGGGCAGATGATGAGGATAGTGACATAAAGACAACAATGAGATGACAGCAGCGAGGGCTGCGCGGCGGTATGTGGCGTCCTCGCTATGAATGGCGCGTGATGCGGAGCAGGACACAGGTGCACAGGTGACGTCTCTGATCCCCGGAGCCATTGTCACAGACTCGTCACTGCCACTAACGTACGGCCTGTCAGCCTCCCGCGTATGGACGCCACACCGCCCAGGCATCAGCTACGGAAATAGCTGCAGACAGTATCACACATGACAGGCTTAGATACATCAGGTCTGTAGACAGTATCACACATGACAGGCTTAGATACATCTGCTCAGCATCTAGTATCACACACGACAGGCTTAGATACATCAGATCAGCAGACAGTATCTCACATGACAGGCTTAGATACATCAGGTCTGTCGATATTATCACACATGACAGGCTGAGATACATCTGCTCAGCATCTAGTATCACACATGACAGGCTTAGATACATCAGGTCTGTAGATAGTATGACACACAAGATAGGCTTAGATACATCAGATCAGCAGACAGTATCACACATGACAGGCTTAGATACATCAGATCAGCAGACCGTATCACACATGATAGCCTTAGATACATCAGGTCAGTAGGCAGTATCACACATGACAGGCTGAGATACATCCGATCAGCAGACAGTATCGCACATGGCAGGCTTAGATACATCAGATCAGCAGACAGTATCACACATGGCAGGCTTAGATACATCAGATCAGCAGACAGTATCAGACATTACATACTTAGATACCTCCTATCCACAGGCAGTATCACACATGGCAGGCTGAGATACAGAAGATCAGCAGACAGTATCACACAAGACAGCCTTATATACATCAGGTCTGTAGATAATATGGAACAAGATAGGCTAGATAAACTAGGTCAGCAGACAGTATCACACATGATAGCCTTAGATACATCAGGTCAGTAGGCAGTATCACACATGACAGGCTGAGATACATCCGATCAGCAGACAGTATCACACATGGCAGGCTGAGATACATCAGATTAGCAGACAGTATCACACATGACAGGCTTAGATACATCAGCTCTGCAGGCAGTATCACACATGACAGGCTTTAGATAAGACAAATGTGCAGGCAATATCACACATGACAGGCTTAGATACAACAGATCTACAGACAGTATCACACACAACATGTTTAGATACATCAGATCTACAGACAGTATCACACATGGCATACTTAGATACATCAGGTCTGTAGACAGTATCACACATGATAGCCTTAGATACATCAGGTCAGTAGGCAGTATCACACATGACAGGCTGAGATACATCCGATCAGCAGACAGTATCACACATGGCAGGCTGAGATACATCAGATTAGCAGACAGTATCACACATGGCAGGCTGAGATACATCAGATTAGCAGACAGTATCACACATGACAGGCTTAGATACATCAGCTCTGCAGGCAGTATCACACATGACAGGCTTTAGATAAGACAAATGTGCAGGCAATATCACACATGACAGGCTTAGATACAACAGATCTACAGACAGTATCACACACAACATGTTTAGATACATCAGATCTACAGACAGTATCACACATGGCATACTTAGATACATCAGGTCTGTAGACAGTATCACACATGATAGGCTTAGATACATCAGATCAGCAGGCAGTATCACACATGACAGGCTTAGATACCTCAGATCAGCAGGCAGTATCACACATGACAGGCTTAGATACCTTAGATTTGCATGCAGTATCACACATGACAGGCTGAGATACATCAGATTAGCAGACAGTATCACACATGACCGGCTGAGATACATCAGGTCAGCAGACAGTATCTCACACGGTGGCCCATGGAGGTAATGGAGAGGGTTATCAGGTAGGTTTCATGTAATGTCTAATGCCCCCAGCAGCGGGATATCGTCAGTGCGGGATCGGCCTCATGGACTCAGCTTATCCTCATGGTAAAGGGATCGGGCATGTTGACCTTCCCTCCTGGGGATGTGTCTGGCAGCGGCTTATTCCCCTCTCCCCATTGAGAACACTTGCACACTCGGCTTATCCGAGCATGCATCATTGTGGGGGAGTCAATAAATGTATTTGGCCCCCCTAGACTGAAAGGAGGGGGATGGTAGAGGTCCTTAGGGAGGTGAAGGCTCCTTGGTGGTGGAGGACCCCCGTCTTGGGTCACCCTAACCTCTAACTTCTCCCGAGCAGCACATGGCCCCGACTCTCGGGGACCCTTCCAGCAACCAGTCAGGGCTTCGTACTTCCATTTTTCCGCGGAGACGTTGGGCTGTCGGTGTCTTTGGTCCTCGTAGACATTGCTGGGGCTGGGATGACAGACTGCACTGTGAACCCTCACAGATGTTCTCCCCCCGCTCCTCTCTGCTATACTCATTACAACACAGCAGATTCAAAACCTGTGACCTCACCAGACGCCTCGCAGGAAGAAAACTATCACCTCATCATCCAGGAGACGCAGGTTATGGGGCAGGGAATTGGGAAAGTTGTGGGAGATTGAAGGAGATGCTCCAAGTCTTTAATATCCACAGGATATCAGGATAGGTCATCGATATCTGATCAGTGGGGGTCTGACTACTGGCACGCCCCCTGCCCATCAGCTTTTTTGAAGAGTATCTCCCTAGGCCATGTGATGGTCACGTGGTAAGGGCGCAGCTCAATCCTATCCTATTAAAGTGAATGAGGCTGAGCTGCAATACCAAACACAGCCACTATTCAATGCATGGCGCTGTGCTTCAAACTGCTGGTTGGTGGGCGTGCCAGGAGTGGGATCCCCACTGATCAGATACTGGTGACCTATCCTGAGGATGAGTGATCGTTATTTATAGTTTCCCTTTAAATTAGGCTACACTCTCAGGGCCATTTTCAGTCTATGGGGCTATTCACATGACCATTTTTTAACAGATGGTGAATAGTGACTGTCCAAAAATAGGACATGTCCTTTGAGGCCTTTATGTATAATGGGGGCACTATGAGGGCTATTATAGATACTGGGGACACTATGGGGGCTATTATAGATACTGGAGGCACTCTGGATGCTATTATAGATACTGGGGACACTATGGGGGCTATTATAGATACTGGGGGCACTCTGGATGCTATTATAGATACTGGGGACACTATGGGGGCTATTATAGATACTGGGGGGCACTCTGGATGCTATTATAGATACTGGGGGACCCCTGGGGGCTATTATAGATACTGGGGACACTATGGGGGCTATAATAGATGCTGGTGGAACTATGGGGGCTATTATAGATACTGGGGACACTATGGGGGCTATCAGGGGCGGACTGAGAACTTAAAGTGGCCCTGGAAAAAATAGTAAAAGTGGCCCTGTTTTGTAGTTGGGTACAAATTGATAGAAGGCAGGGCCAGCAATACCATATTGTGGCACATTATACCACCCCAACAGAACCAAATACAATCATAAAATACTGCCAGCAGCACCAAGTACATCCCCAAAAACTTCCACTGGCCGGCTGTGAGGAGGACTCAGGCGGCCCCCTGGCCATCGGCCCACCGGGAAATTTCCCTGTAAGGTCTATGGCCAATCCGCTCCTGGGGGCTATTATAGCTACTGGGGGCACGCTGGAGGTTATTATAGATACTGGGGACACACTGCAGGTTATAATAGATATTGGGGGCACTGTAGGAGCCATTATAGATACCGGGGGCACTCTGGGGGCTATTATAGATACTGGGTGACCCCTGGGGGCTATTATGGATACTGGGGGAACTATGGGGGCTATTATAGATACTGGGGGCACTCTGGAGGCTATTATAGATACTGGGGACACACTGCAGGTTATAATAGATATTGGGGGGGCATTATAGATACCGGGGGGATTTTGGGGGCTATTATGGATACTGGGGGCACTATGGAGGTTATTATAGATACTGGGGACACTATGGGGGCTATTATAGATACTGGGGGCACTCTGGATGCTATTATAGATACTTGGTTCACTCTGGGGGCTATTATAGATACCCCTGGCACTCTGGGGGCTATAATAGATGCTGGGGGCACTATTGGGACTATTATAGATACTTGGGGTCTATTATAGATATTGGGGGCACTCTGGGAGCCATTATAGATACTGGGGGCACTCTGGGAGCCATTATAGATACTGGGGGCACTCTGGGAGCTATTATAGATACTGGGGGCTATTATAGATACTGGGGACACTCTGCAGGTTATAGTAGATATTGGGGGCACTGTAGGAGCCATTATAGATACCGGGGGCAGTCTGGGGGCTATTATAGATACTGGGTGACCCCTGGTGGCTATTATAGATACTGGGGGCACTATGGGGGCTATTAAAGCTACTGGGGGCACTCTGGAGGCTATTATACATACGGGGGACACTTTGCAGGTTATAATAGATATTGGGGCACTCTAGGAGCCATTATAGATACTGGGGGCACTCTGGGGGCTATTATAGATACTAGGGGACCCCTGGGGCTATTATAGATACTGGGGACACTCTGGAGGCTATTATAGATACTGGGCGCACTCTGGAGGCTATTATAGATACTAGGGGCACTCTGTGGGCTATTATACGTACTGATGGCACTCTGCTGGTTATAAGAGATACTGAGGACACTATGGGGGCTATTATAGATACTGTGGACACTCTGGGGGTTATTATAGATACTGGGGGCACTATGCGGGCTATTATAGATACTGGGGGCACTATGGGGGCTATTATAGATACTGGGGGCACTCTGGATGCTATTATAGATACTGGGAGCACTCTGGGGGTTGTTATAGATACAGGGGGCACTATGGGGGCTATTCAATCCTTTTAAGTCCAAAACATGAGGAAATGATACATTTGGCCTAAAATGAGAAGCTTTGACATCAATTAAAGAGACAACATTGCTGTTCACCATGGAGATTGATGGTCATTACAGAAAATTACAGAAATTAGTAGAATAGTCACATCCTGAGCAAAGATTACTAGGACGGGTCAGGCTCAGAAAAGTCCATGGAGGACATTTTTGTTATTTTAAGGGCAGATGACAATTCTTTTGGCTTTTGTAGATATTGATCTGTCTTCTATCACAGGAGCAGAGATGAAATCTCTTAAAGGATTTTAGGAAGGAACAGCAGACAGGGAGATGAGAACCAATCAACTTAATCAGCCCCGAGGACACGGCAGAAACTGCTAAACTACAAGCAGGTGCAGCCGAGGAACCGAAAAATGAGAGATCAATGCTAACATCCCGGCCAGACACAGAAATGAGAGGGTCCTGCCTGCTCCTGAGAGAACAACATTCTAGTTAATATATTACAATTAGAAAACTACAAAACTTGTTGACCATGCTGGTATAACCTGGGTATCTCCTGTATATAATTATATATGTACAGCCGGTATAAGTTATACATCTTCTTGTATATAGTGATATGGAGCATGCTGGTATAACCTGGGTATCTCCTGTATATAATTATATATGTACAGCTGGTATAAGTTATACATCTTCTTGTATATAGTGATATGGAGCATGCTGGTATAACCTGGGTATCTCCTGTATATAATTATATATGTACAGCTGGTATAAGTTATACATCTTCTTGTATATAGTGATATGGAGCATGCTGATATAACCTGGGTATCTCTTGTATATAATTATATATGTACAGCTGGTATAAGTTATACATCTTCTTGTATATAGTGATATGGAGCATGCTGGTATAACCTGGGTATCCCTGTATATAATTATATATGTACAGCTGGTATAAGTCATACATCTTCTTGTATATAGTGATATGGAGCATGCTGGTATAACCTGGGTATCTCCTGTATATAATTATATATGTACAGCTGGTATAAGTTATACATCTTCTAGTATATAGTGATATGGAGCATGCTGGTATAACCTGGGTATCTCCTGTATATAATTATATATATACAGCTGGTATAAGTTATACATCTTCTTGTATATAGTGATATGGAGCATGCTGGTATAACCTGGGTATCTCCTGTATATAATTATATATGTACAGCTGGTATAAGTTATACATCTTCTTGTATAATAGTGATATGGACCATGTTGGTATAACCTGGGTATCTCCTGTATATAATTATATATATACAGCTGGTATAAGTTATACATCTTCTTGTATATAGTGATATGGAGCATGCTGGTATAACCTGGGTATCTCCTGTATATAATTATATATGTACAGCTGGTATAAGTTATACATCTTCTTGTATATAGTGATATGGAGCATGCTGGTATAACCTGGGTATCTCCTGTATATAATTATATATGTACAGCTGGTATAAGTTATATATCTTCTTGTCTATAGTGATATGGACCATGCTGGTATAACCTGGGTATCTCCTGTATATAATTATATATGTACAGCTGGTATAAGTCATACATCTTCTTGTATATAGTGATATGGAGCATGCTGGTATAACCTGGGTATCTCCTGTATATAATTATATATGTACAGCTGGTATAAGTTATACATCTTCTTGTATATAGTGATATGGAGCATGCTGGTATAACCTGGGTATCTCCTGTATATAATTATATATGTACAGCTGGTATAAGTGATATATCTTCTTGTATATAGTGATATGGACCATGCTGGTATAACCTGGGTATCTCCTGTATATAATTATATATGTACAGCTGGTATAAGTTATATATCTTCTTGTATATAGTGATATGGAGCATGCTGGTATAACCTGGGTATCTCTTGTATATAATTATATATGTACAGCTGGTATAAGTTATACATCTTCTTGTATATAGTGATATGGAGCATGCTGGTATAACCTGGGTATCTCCTGTATATAATTATATATGTACAGCTGGTATAAGTTATACATCTTCTTGTGTGATATACAGTGGGGAAAAAAGTATTTAGTCAGCCACCAATTGTGTAAGTTCTCCCACTTAAAAAGATGAGGTCGGCCTGTAATTGACTTCATAGGTAGACCTCAGCTATGAGAGACAAAATGAGAAAACAAATCCAGAAAATCACATTGTCTGATTTTTAAAGAATTTATTTGCAAATTATGGTGGAAAATAAGTATTTGGTCACCTACAAACAAGCAAGATTTCTGGCTCTCACAGACCTGTAACTTCTTCTAACCTGTTTGAACTTGTTATCAGTATAAAATACACCTGTCCACAACCTGAAACAGTCACACTCCAAACTCCACTATGGTGAAGACCAAAGTTGTAGCCCTGCACCAGGCTGAGAAGACTGAATCTGCAATAGGCAAGCAGTTTGGTGTGAAGAAATCAACTGTGGGAGCAATAATTAGAAAATGGAAGACATACAAGACCCACTGATAATCTCCCTCCATCAGGGGCTCCACACAAGATCTCACCTCGTGGGGTCAAAATGATCACAAGAACTGTGAGCAAAAATCCCAGAACCACACGGGGGACCTAGTGAATGACCTGCAGAAAGCTGAGACCAACGTAACAAAGGCTACCGTCAGTAACACACTACGCCGCCAGGGACTCAGATCCTGCAGTGCCAGACGTGTCCCCCTGCTTATGCCAGTACATATCCGGACCTGTCTGAAGTTTGCTAGAGAGCATTTGGATGTTCCAGAAGAGTATTGGGAGAATGTCATATGGTCAGATGAAACCAAAGTAGAACTCGTCGTGTTTGGAGGAGACTGAATGCTGAGTTGCATCCAAAGAACACCATACCTACTGTGAAGCATGGGGGTGCCAACATCATGCTTTGGGGCTGTTTCTCTGCAAAGGGACCAGGACGACTGATCCGTGTACATGAATGAATGAATGGGGCCATGTATCGTGAGATTTCGAGTGCAAACCTCCTTCCGACCTCATCTTTTTAAGTGGGAGAACTTGCACAATTGGTGGCCGACTAAATACTATTTTTCCCCACTGTATATATATATATATATATATATATATATATATATATTTAGCTATATTGGCCCCAGGTTGGGTTAAGTGACGTCTTTTTGTCTTGGTGTCTATGATTTTCCCCAGTGACATCTCTCCCCCCAGTTCTGACCAGTAACAGGAGTGGTCTGTGTGTTCCTCCAGATGCCTGTGTTCTGGGTGAGTCAGTGATGTGTCTGACAGTCCTTCTCCCCAGGACGGCTGCTCTGTATCCTGTATTGCTTAATAGAATGAGGAAAAATTGTCTGAATGGAGCAAATCATTTGGCTGTAGAGAAATCTCATCCAGCTGTTGTGGCCGCATCACATCCCCGCAGCACATGGACTTATAAATGGCAGGTCCAACACTTGTGCAACCAAGGGGCCATAGATTCCAGGGGCCCCAGACATAAAATGCACTATATAAAGACCCTTGTCTCCTCTATACTGACACTCGGGGTACAGGATAATGACACTGACACTCGGGGTACAGACACGCGGGGTACAGGATAATGACACTGACACTCGGGGTACAGGATAATGACACTGACACTCGGGGTACAGGATAATGACACTGACACAGGGGTAAGGATAATGACACTGACACTGGGGTACAGGATAATGACTGACGACACTGACGGGTACAGGATAATGACACTGACACTGACACTTGACACTGGGTAAGACAGGATGAACACAGGATAATGACACTGACACTAATGACGGATTACAGGATAATGACACTGACACTCGGGTACAGGATAATGACACTGACACTGGGGTACAGGATAATGACACTGGTACAGGATAATGACTGACACTCGGGGTACAGGATAATGGACACTGGGGGTACAGGATAATGACTGACTGGGGTACAGGATAATGACACTCGACACTCGGGGTACAGGATAATGACACTGACTCGGGGTACAGGATAATGACCTGACACTGGGGTACAGGATAATGACACTTGGGGTACAGGATAATGACACACTCGGGTACATAATGACACTGACACTCGGGGTACGGATAATGGATAATGACACTGACACTCGGATATGACACAGGGGTACAGGATAATGACACAGGATAATGACACTGACACTGGGGACACTGGGTACAGGATAATGACACTGACTGACAGGATAATGACACTTGGGGTACAGGACGGGGTACAGGATAATGACATGACTGACACTGGGGTACAGGATAATGACACTCACTGGGGTACAGGATATGACACTGACACTGGGGTACAGGATAATGACACTGACACTCAGGGTACAGGATAATGACACTGACACTCGGGGTACAGGATAATGACACTGACACTTGGGGTACAGGATATGACACTGACACTCGGGGTACAGGATAATGACACTGACACTCGAGTAAGAATAATGACACTGACACTCGGGGTACAGGATAATGACACTGACACTTGGGGTACAGGATAATGAACACTGACACTCAGGGTACAGGATAATGACACTGACACTCGGGGTACAGGATGATGACCTGACACTTGGGGTACAGGATAATGACACTGACACTCGGGTACAGGATAATGACACTGACACTCGGGGTACAGGATAATGACACTGACACTCGGGGTACAGGATATGACACTGACACTCGGGGGTACAGGATAATGACACTGACACTCGGGGTACAGGATGATGACACTGACACTTGGGGTTACAGGATAATGACACTGACACTCGGGTACAGGATAATGACACTGACACTTGGGTACAGGATATATGACAGCTGACACTCGGGTACAGGATAATGACACTGACACTCGGGGTACAGGATAATGACACTGACACTCGGGTACAGGATAATGACACTGACACTTGGGGTACAGGATGATGACACTGACACTCGGGGTACAGGATAAATGACACTGACACTCGGGGTACAGGATAATGACACTGACACTCGGGGTACAGGATAATGACACTGACACTTGGGGTACAGGATAATGACACTGACACTTGGGGTACAGGATAATGACACTGACACTGGGGTACAGGATAATAATGACACTGACACTGGGGTACAGGATAATGACACTGACACTCGGGGTACAGGATAATGACACTGACACTTGGGGTACAGGATATGACACTGACACTTGGGGTACAGGATAATGACACTGACACTCGGGTACAGGATAATGACACTGACACTTGGGGTACAGGATAATGACACTGGGGGTACACTGGGGGTACAGGATAATGACACTGACACTCGGGGTACAGGATAATGACACTGACACTCGGGGTACAGGATAATGACACTGACAACTGGGGGTACAGGATAATGACACTGACACTCGGGGTACAGGATAATGACACTGACACTCGGGGTACAGGATAATGACACTGACACTTGGGGTACAGGATAATGACACTGACACTCGGGGTACAGGATAATGACACTGACACTCGGGTACAGGATAATGACACTGACACTCGGGTACAGGATAATGACACTGACACTCGGGGTACAGGATAATGACACTGACACTTGGGGTACAGGATAATGACACTGACACTGGGGGTACAGGATAATGACACTGACACTCGGGGTACAGGATAATGACACTGACACTCGGGGTACAGGATAATGATACTGACACTCGGGGTACAGGATAATGATACTGACACTCGGGGTACAGGATAATGACACTGACACTTGGGGTACAGGATAATGACACTGACACTTGGGGTACAGGATAATGACACTGACACTCGGGTACAGGATAATGACACTGACACTCGGGTACAGGATAATGACACTGACACTCGGGGTACAGGATAATGATACTGACACTCGGGGTACCAGGATAATGATACTGACACTCGGGGTACAGGATAATGACACTGACACTTGGGGTACAGGATAATGACACTGACACTCGGGGTACAGGATAATGACACTGACACTCGGGGTACAGGATAATGACACTGACACTTGGGGTACAGGATAATGACACTGACACTCGGGGTACAGGATAATGACACTGACACTGACACTTGGGGTACAGGATAATGACACTGACACTGGGGTACAGGATAATGACACTGACACTCGGGGTACAGGATAATGACACTGACACTTGGGGTACAGGATAATGACACTGACACTCGGGGTACAGGATAATGACACTTGGGTACAGGATAATGACACTGACACTCGGGGTACAGGATAATGACACTGACACTCGGGGTACAGGATAATGACACTGACACTTGGGGTACAGGATAATGACACTGACACTCGGGTACAGGATAATGACACTGACACTCGGGGTACAGGATAATGACACTGACACTTGGGGTACAGGATAATGACACTGACACTCGGGGTACAGGATAATGAACACTGACACTCGAGGTACAGGATAATGATACTGACACTTGGGGTACAGGATAATGACACTGACACTCGGGGTACAGGATAATGACACTGACACTTGGGGTACAGGATAATAACACTGACACTCAGGGTACAGGATAATGACACTGACACTCGGGTACAGGATGATGACACTGACACTTGGGGTACAGGATAATGACACTGACACTCGGGGTACAGGATAATGACACTGACACTCGGGGTACAGGATAATGACACTGACACTCGGGGTACAGGATAATGACACTGACACTCGGGGTACAGGATAATGACACTGACACTCGGGGTACAGGATGATGACACTGACACTTGGGGTACAGGATAATGACACTGACACTCGGGGTACAGGATAATGACACTGACACTTGGGGTACAGGATAATGACACTGACACTCGGGGTACAGGATAATGACACTGACACTCGGGGGTACAGGATAATGACACTGACACTCGGGGTACAGGATAATGACACTGACACTGGGGTACAGGATGATGACACTGGACACTCGGGGTACAGGATAATGACACTGACACTCAGGGTACAGGATAATGACACTGACACTCGGGGTACAGGATAATAACACTGACACTTGGGGTACAGGATAATAACACTGACACTTGGGGTACAGGATAATGCACTTGGGGTACAGAATAATGACACTGACACTCGGCGGTACAGGATAATGACACTGACACTCGGGGTACAGGATAATGACACTGACACTTGGGGTACAGGATAATGACACTTGGGGTACAGGATAATGACACTAACACTCGGGGTACAGGATAATGACACTGACACTTGGGGTACAGGATAATGACACTCGGGGTACAGGATAATGACACTGACACTTGGGGTACAGGATAATGACACTGACACTCGGGGTACAGGATAATGACACTGACACTTGGGGTACAGGATAATGACACTGACACTTGGGGTACAGGATAATGACACTGACACTCGAGGTACAGGATAATGACACTGACACTCGGGGTACAGGATAATGACACTGACACTCGGGGTAGAGGATAATGACACTGACATTCGGGATAATGAGGGGGAGGTGGGAGGTGATGTAGGGTCCGGGGACTGATTTTTATAGGTGATGAGACCCTCACAGTAAGAACCTCTACTCCGTGCTGCACGTTGATGGAGTTGCTGATCTTCGTCGCTCTCCTTATATTTTATTGGTTTTTTTTTTGTCTACGTTATAATTGCAGCTTCTAAATAAAGATTGCTGAGTTCAAGCATCTGTCATGGAGAACCCTGAGGAACCCATTATTACAGGTTAACCTCAGCATTATCCTCATCATCTAATATCCCTGAGCACCAATTGTGGCCTAGATAGACGTCAGCAGCACATAGGCTTCCAGAAGATGCAGATCTGCTGGCAAAGTCCACAGGGCAATAAAAAAATGTGCCAAATGTAAATGTTCTTAACATTTTGGAATTTTCTAATGCATCCTGATAAGGGTCTGAATTATGGTTTTATAATACAGAGCTGAAAATCTCCTGCATAGACATAGACTAGAGAGATAAAATTCTGCCTGCAGCCACCACTAGAGGGAGCTCCTTGTATACAGGTTCATTATTGAGGTGGATGAAAGCTGTATGCATTGAGCTCCCCCTAGTGGTGTCAGTAGGTATTTGGAGATCCATAAACAGCACATTATGACAAGACAGCGAAAGGGAACTGCAAATTCTGGATGTCCTTTGGCATATATCTGCTTAGAGAATGCCTTAAGTGCCATGTAGAGGATATCAAGGAAGCTAGTGCCACACTTGGGGCTGGCAATGGCATTATGTTATAATGTTATTACATTATAGCCTTAGTCCTTACATTTCAGAGCTAGATCTCCTGAGATCCCGCACCCTCTAGGCTCTGGTGGAGGTTTAGTAGATCTCCTTCACCCCTGTAGACCTCCCTACTTGGCCTCCTTTGCTAGTAGGACAATGTGGGTGGGAGATTTCTGATGCAACAAGCCGCCTCCTATCTTGGACATAATAACCTAAGCCCCTCCCCTTTCTCAATTCTATCGATCGCATGATCTACAGACTGCAGTGTGGCTTTCACTAGGTAAAGTGCAGAATATTGATTTCTTCTCCTTCAACTCCAGATATTCCAATAATTAATGAGGAAAATGTCACATAATTTACATCCATTTTTCATGCTGGACTTGAAGCCTGTAGATTAGGCTTTATGGCCCATGTCACGGTGTTGCGCCATTATTTGGTCAGATACCAAGCAGCACAATAAACCTGTAATGATTGATAGACAGGAATCTGCACGGTTTTCTTTTCTATGCACACATTAGAATATTATTACATTCCTCTGGAAGATTAGATGGACTTTATGGAGTCAGACGGACATTACAAGGCCACAGAAGAACACGTATGACTTGGAATTTGCATTTCGTGTTTTCTATGCCTATCCTCATCTAAGGATTTACTGCTATCTTAATCCACAGCTCCTTGTCTAAGACTTCTCCAGTTCTGGTCCTCTTCTTTGGATTGTTCTTCCATCTGCCACCACTAAAGGGAGAATGCTGCATACTATTCATACTGTAAATACATTCAGTATGCAGTCAGCTCTTGAGCTCCCTCTAGTGGTGTATGTAGGAAGACAGAATCTTACTATGTAACTCTATGGAGAAGGGGAGTTTACATACAGACATATTTGCACCAATTTTCTGGCTTCCAAAAATGACAAATTTAATGGCTTTTCTCATCAAAGTGCTGAGGAAAAAGTGGGCATGGACCACAATATGCACCTAATTTGTTAAGATGGAAGCACTTCTTAAAAAATCTGGTGCATTGTACTTCAAAGTACTTACACTGCAATATTTTTAGCGTTACACTGCAATATTTTTGCTACCTGCAGCCACCACTAGAGGGAATTCAGGAGCTGTATTATTGGTGAGTTCTATATATAACACTGTATGCAGTCAGTTCCTGGCTCCCTCTAGTGGTGACTGCAGGCAGTCTTTATAACACTGTATGCAGTCAGCTCCTGAGCTCCCTCTAGTGGTGGCTGGAGGCAGTCTCTATAACACTGTATGCAGTCAGCTCCTCAGCTCCCTCTAGTGGTGGCTGCAGGCAGTCTCTATAACACTGTATGCAGTCAGCTCCTCAGCTCCCTCTAGTGGTGGCTGCAAGCAGTCTCTATAACATTGTATGCAGTCAGCTCCTGATCTCCCTCTACTGGTGGCTACAGGCAGTCTCTATAACACTGTATGCAGTCAGCTCTTGATCTCCCTCTAGTGGTGGCTGCAGGCACCTCTATAACATGATATGCAGTCAGCTCCTGAGCTCCCTCTAGTGGTGGCTGCAGGCAGTCTCTATAACACTGTATGCAGTCAGCTCCTGAGCTCCCTCTAGTTGTGGCTGAAGCCGGTCTCTATAACTTTGTATGCAGTCAGCTTCTGATCTCCCTCTAGTGGCTTCAGAGAGTGCTTATAACACTGTATGCAGTCAGCTCCTGGGCTCCCTCTAGTGGTGGCTGCAAGCAGTCTCTATAACACTGTATTCAGTCAGCTCCAGAGCTGCCTCTAGTGGTGGCTCCAGGCAGTCTCTGTAACACTGTATGCAGTCAGTTCCTGAGCTCCCTCTAGTGATGGCTGCAGGCAGTCTCTATAACATTGTATGCAGTCAGCCCCTGAGCTCCCTCTAGTGGTGGCTGCAGGCAGCCTCTATAACACTGTCTGCAGTCAGTTCCTGAGCTCTCTCTAGTGGTGGCTGCAGGCAGTCTCTATAACACTGTATGCAGTCAACTCCTGAGCTCCCTCTACTGGTGGCTGCAGGCAGCCTCTATAACACGATATGCAGTCAGCTCCTGAGCTCCCTCTAGAGGTGGCTGCAGGCAGTCTCTATAACATTGTATGCAGTCAGCTCCTGAGCTCCCTCTAGTGGTGGCTGCAGGCAGTCTCTATAACACTGTATGCAGTCAGCTCCTGAGCTCCCTCTAGTGGTGGCTGAAGCCAGTCTCTATAACTTTGTATGCAGTCAGCTTCTGATCTCCCTCTAGTGCTGGCTTCAGGGAGTGCTTATAACACTGTATGCAGTCAGCTCCTGGGCTCCCTCTAGTGGTGGCTGCAAGCAGTCTCTATAACACTGTATGCAGTCAGCTCCAGAGCTGCCTCTAGTGGTGGCTGCAGGCAGTCTCTATAACACGATATGCAGTCAGCTCCTGAGCTCCCTCTAGTGGTGGCTGCAGGCAGTCTCTATAACACTGTATGCAGTCAGCTCCTGAGCTCCCTCTAGTGGTGGCTGAAGCCAGTCTCTATAACTTTGTATGCAGTCAGCTTCTGATCTCCCTCTAGTGGTGGCTTCAGGGAGTGCTTATAACACTGTATGCAGTCAGCTCCTGGGCTCCCTCTAGTGGTGGCTGCAAGCAGTCTCTATAACACTGTATTCAGTCAGCTCCAGAGCTCCCTCTAGTGGTGGCTGCAGGCAGTCTCTATAACACTGTATGCAGTCAGTTCCTGAGCTCTCTCTAGTGGTGGCTGCAGGCAGTCTCTATAACATTGTATGCAGTCAGCTCTTGAGCTTCCCCTAGTGGTGGCTGCAGGCAGCCTCTATAACACGATATGCAGTCAGCTCCTGAGCTCCCTCTAGTGGTGGCTGCAGGCAGTCTCTATAACACTGTATGCAGTCAGCTCCTTAGCTCCCTCTAGTGGTGGCTGAAGCCAGTCTCTATAACTTTGTATGAAGACGCTCCTGATCTCCCTCTAGTGGTGGCTTCAGGGAGTGCTTATAGCACTGTATGCAGTCAGCTCCTGGGCTCCCTCTAGTGGTGGCTGCAAGCAGTCTCTATAACACTGTATGCAGTCAGCTCCAGAGCTGCCTCTAGTGGTGGCTGCAGGCAGTCTCTATAACACTGTATGCAGTCAGCTCCTAAGCTCCCTCTAGTGGTGGCTGCAGGCAGACTCTATAAAACTGTATGCAGTCAGCTCCTGAGTTCCCTCTAGTGGTGGCTGCAGGCAGTCTTATCTATAACACTATATACAGTCAACTCCTAATCTAACTCTAGTTGTGGCTGCAGGCAGTCTCTATAACACTGTATGCAGTCAGTTCCTGGGCTCCCTCTAGTGGTGGCTGCAAGCAGTCTCTATAACACTGTATGCAGTCAGCTCCAGAGCTGCCTCTAGTTGTGGCTGCAGGCAGCCTCTATAACACTGTATGCAGTCAGTTCCTGAGCTCTCACTAGTGGTGGCTGCAGGCAGTCTCTATAGCATTGTATGCAGTCAGCTCCTGAGCTCCCTATACTGGTGGCTGCAGGCAGTCTTATCTATAACACTGTATGCAGTCAGCTCCTGAGCTCCCTCTAGTGGTGGCTGCAGGCAGTCTCTATAACACTGTATGCAGTCAGCTCCTTAGCTCCCTCTAGTGGTGGCTGAAGCCAGTCTCTATAACTTTGTATGAAGACGCTCCTGATCTCCCTCTAGTGGTGGCTTCAGGGAGTGCTTATAACACTGTATGCAGTCAGCTCCTGGGCTCCCTCTAGTGGTGGCTGCAAGCAGTCTCTATAACACTGTATGCAGTCAGCTCCAGAGCTGCCTCTAGTGGTGGCTGCAGGCAGTCTCTATAACACTGTATGCAGTCAGCTCCTAAGCTCCCTCTAGTGGTGCCTGCAGGCAGACTCTATAAAACTGTATGCAGTCCGCTCCTGAGTTCCCTCTAGTGGTGGCTGCAGGCAGTCTTATCTATAACACTATATACAGTCAACTCCTAATCTAACTGTAGTTGTGGCTGCAGGCAGTCTCTATAACACTGTATGCAGTCAGTTCCTGGGCTCCCTCTAGTGGTGGCTGCAAGCAGTCTCTATAACACTGTATGCAGTCAGCTCCAGAGCTGCCTCTAGTTGTGGCTGCAGGCAGTCTCTATAACACTGTATGCAGTCAGTTCCTGAGCTCTCACTAGTGGTGGCTGCAGGCAGTCTCTATAGCATTGTATGCAGTCAGCTCCTGAGCTCCCTATACTGGTGGCTGCAGGCAGTCTTATCTATAACACTGTATGCAGTCAGCTCCTAAGCTCCCTCTAGTGGTGGCTGCAGGCAGACTCTATAAAACTGTATGCAGTCAGCTCCTGAGCTCCCTCTAGTGGTGGCTGCAGGCAGTCTTATCTATAACACTATATACAGTCAACTCCTAATCTACCTCTAGTCGTGGCTGCAGGCAGTCTCTATAACACTGTATGCAGTCAGTTCCTGGGCTCCCTCTAGTGGTGGCTGCAAGCAGTCTCTATAACACTGTATGCAGTCAGCTCCAGAGCTCCCTCTAGTTGTGGCTGCAGGCAGTCTCTATAACACTGTATGCAGTCAGTTCCTGAGCTCCCTATACTGGTGGCTGCAGGCAGTCTTATCTATAACACTGTATGCAGTCAGCTCCTAAGCTCCCCCTAGTGGTGGCTGCAGGCAGACTCTATAAAACTGTATGCAGTCAGCTCCTGAGCTCCCTCTAGTGGTGGCTGCAGGCAGTCTTATCTATAACACTATATACAGTCAACTCCTAATCTACCTCTAGTCGTGGCTGCAGGCAGCCATGTCTCTGCAGAGCTTAAATTCGTATAAGAAATGAATCAGCAGAAAGAATTGGACTGAAGCACAATACGATGTTAAAAGGTGAACTGTGATAGGTCTTTTTCTTTTTTCTATTTCTAGCAGGTCCTTTGATTTTGGATGTAAGGTAATGAGTTTCAATGTTTGTGTAAGGAAGGCAACGCAGTGGGATCAGTATCAAAGGTTTGGACAGTAAATTTGTTCCTTGTGTTTCCTGCAGCTCAATCATGGCCGCTGTTTACACAGCCAGAGCGCCAGGGAGAGATGATATTTCTGCTCAGTGCAGACCAGGATCCCTAAAAACCATAATTCATCCTGGCCATAAAACGCTGAGATGATCACCTCACCCCGGGGATGACAGCTGACACCTGAGATCCTGACAGTGAAATCCCCTGTATGTTTTAAGGGGCTCCTGTGTGTAGATGAATGCGAACACCCGTCCCCTGAAAATGGCTTTTAGGGAGGATGAACTGTAGAGGATTGTACTCTGTTAATGCTTGTAAAGTCATGTGAAAAAATAATCTAATCTCCGCCATCTTCAATAAATTGCATTCTGCCAAATCTGCTTTGGTATTTGACAGCTGACGGTCATTTTTTTGCATTGCTCTTCTGCTGCCTGCTGATTCATGCTCATATGTAATTCCTATTGAATTTCTAAATCTGTATACAACTCCTATTGACCGAGTTAGAGGCAGAATTCAGAGCTCCCCCTAGTGTTGACAACATACAGCCAAGATGTATACAAACGGGAGAGTAGGGTTGGCCGTCAGTGTTTCATCTGTGGAGGCCCAATTTCCATGCACAATGATGAGGCTGCCCCATTTATTGTACACATTGTCAAAATGGTTTGTCTGAACAGGCACCTGCTCCTTATACCATATTTCAGTCCATTCTGTTCGAATGAATGGGACCGGCTGCAGTGCTGAAGAGAGCCGCCATTGTGGACAAGCTGCTGTTTTTATGCATACAGTGAAGAGAAACGGTGGACTATATTATGAGCAGTTTGTCTGGACATCAACGGATGCCCAAAGCGTCCAAAGACATGGTACACAACTGCTTTGTGCCAGGATCCGAGGCCCAAGAGTTAATTTACATTATGTTTTCATTGCATTTTTTTTTCACAAAATTGTGCATGTGCAATGATCCTTAGGACCTGCAGAAGGACCTGCACATGGTCATATGAACATGATTCTGAAGGTCTACAGAGCTGCAATGTGCAGTGATCCAAGAGACCTGCAAAAGGACCTACACATGGGCATATGAACATGACTCTGAAGGTCCGTGGTATTTCTATATGCAGTGATCCAAAGGACCTGCAAAAGGACCTACACATGGGCATATGAACATGACTGAAAGTCCATGGTACTTCTATATGCAGTGATCCAAAGGACCTGCAAAAGGACCTGCACATGGTCATATGAACATGACTCTGAAGGTCTGTGGTACTTCTATATGCAGTGATCCAAAGGACCTGCAAAAGGACCTACACATGGGCAAATGAACATGACTGAAAGTCCATGGTACTTCTATATGCAGTGATCCAAAGGACCTGCACATGGTCATATGAACATGGCTCTAAAGGTCCACAGAGCTGCTATGTGCAGTGATCCAAAGGACCTGCACATGGGCATATGAACATGACTGAAGGTCCATGGTACTGCTATGTGCGGTGATCCAAAGGACCTGCACATGGACATATGAACATGACTCTGAAGGTCCATGGTACTTCTATATGCAGTGATCCAAAGGACCTGCAAAAGGACCTGCACATGGGCATATGAACATGACTGAAGGTCCATGGTACTGCCATGTGCGGTAATCCAAACAACCTGCAAAAGGACCTGCACATGGGCATATGAACATGACTTTGAATGTCAATAGTACTGCAGTGTGCTGTGATCCAAAGGACCTGCAAAAGGACCTGCACATGGTCATATGAACATGACTCTGAAGGTCCTTTTTCAGAGTCATGTTTATATGACCATGTGCAGGTCCTTTGGATCACCTCACAGTCATATAAGCATGACTCTGAATGTCCATGGTACTTCTATGTGTAGTGATCCAAAGGACCTGCAAAAGGACCTGCACATGGTCATATGAGCATGACTCTGAAGGTCCACAGAGCTGCTATTTGTGGTGATCCCCGTCATTGAACCCCTCAAATGCTGTTCGCGGCAGCTGACTATAATACTGAGGGCTTTAAGGGGTTAATCTGGTAAAATAATTAAAATAAAAAATAATACTCACCTTTTCCATTTGAGCGTGAAAACCCTGCCGCACCCTTCTTGATTCAAGACACTGCATGAAACTTTGCGCAATGCGTGATGATGTCATCACGTTGGCCGGTGTGGTGACATCATACATCACCGCTCACAAGATTTTCTGTGGGAACAATCAATTAAGATGGTCAGGGAAGCCTCTTCGCACTCACATGGATGAGGTGAGTGTGTTTTTCTTTTTACCGCCATTTCAGGGAAAAACCACGAAGCGCGAGGAAATTTAGCTTTGCGGGCGAATCAAATTTTTCCTGAAATTTGCATCGATATCCACTCCAGATACATGGATTACAGGGAATCTGTACATTGCACATAGTATGAGATCAGCAGGTTATAAAGCAGGGGGAGGCGGTCCTATCAGTGATTGACAGGATTGTGTATACAGAGAAAGCTGTCAATCACTGATAGCTCCGCCCCCTGGACTTCACAGCCCAGAATGAGCAAGAATTTAAATGAATAAATGACAAGTTTTACTGAATCTTTTCCCACAAAACTATACATCAATCTGCTCAGCTCTTCCTGCTCTATAACATGCCGCCTGCAGCTTACATTGATTTTCATGGTGACAGGTTCCCTTTAAGTACGATGGGTGATTTTTCCTTCAAATACAACATCTACAATAGTTTTTTTTTCCCTTCAAGGGTGTAGACAGAATTCGCTGAGGCACAACACGGAGAGGTTAAATGATCAGAGTCTTGCTTTCCTGCCCCGTCCAGCCTGCTCTTTTCACTGCTGCCAAATAACACAGTTGTTGCAAGGTGACATTTAGGAGAAGGAAGAAAAGGGCAGAGGAAGTGGGAACACTTTGTCTTATCCTCCCATTGAAGTCTTCTGGATTCAATCAATTTACTGTGACAGTTGTGGAATCTCGCCAACCTCTCAACCTGAGCCCTAGTCCTAAGGAAAGAGGCTCACATTCCTCCACAATCCACAGGCATCAGTGTTCTTATATTAAAGGGGTCGTCTGAGTTGTAGAAAAAACCCTGTAACCTGCATTAAATAATTAATGCCTGTAATAACTCCTCTTCTCCTCTGCTACTTCCAGCACTGCGCTCTTTGATTTTTCTGGCTGTAGCAGTGACGTCCCGTACCGTCAGGAGGTTATTGTCTCGGCCCCCACTTCCTCTGTTCTTCTCAATAGTGCCCTGGCCTTTGGTAAATTTTAGGAAACTGTAATTGACCCCCCCCCCCTTCCCCGAGTATTCTTGTTGGTATCTGTGATGCATAATATCTGCACTGATACATAGTTACAAACTATAAGGGAAGGAGAGAGATTGTTGCTACTGATGTGTTTAGCTCCCACAGAATTGTCTAGAGTGGGTACAGTTGTAACAAACCCTCAGCTCTGAGAAGCATACAGGGTTTATGGGTATTGTTCTGTTCACTGACAGCAAGCAGAAATGTGAAAAAAATGTCCTAAAGAGAAAATATTGTCATATAGTTGCTCTGGCTCATTACTACTGATATGCTATGACCCGGGTGAATGAGAACCTTCTCAGAGTCCGTGCTGTGTGGTTGTCAGGCCGTGAGTGATGTAGTCAGCGGCTCGTACACATGGAGGTGACCTGTGGCCTCACTGTCTGCGAGTCTGCTCCATCTGCAAATACAAAACTTAGTATTAATACTACGACTATTACTGTATACCATTACTACTACTACTACTGTTACAATTACTGTGACTACTGCTACAAACTAGTACTCTATCTACTACTACCGCTAATGTGTCTACTACTACTAATACTGTGTGTGCTGCTACTACTGTTACCATTACTGCATCTACTACTACCAACTAGTACTGTATGTACTACTACTACTACTACTAATGTGTCTACTACTACTAATACTGTGTGTGCTGCTACTACTGTTACCATTACTGCGTCTACTACTACCAACTAGTACTGTATCTACTACTACCACTAATGTGTCTACTACTACTAATACTGTGTGCTGCTACTACTGTTACCATTACTGCATCTACTACTACAAACTAGTACTGTATCTACTACTACTACTACTACTAATGTGTCTGCTACTACTATACTGTGTGTACTTACTACAGCTATTACTGCTACTGCTTACTGTTACCATTACTGCATCTACTACTACCAACTAGTACTGTATCTACTACTACTACTAATGTGTCTACTACTACTAATACCGTGTGTGCTGCTACTACTGTTACCATTACTGCATCTACTACTACAAACTAGTACTGTATCTACTACTACTACTACTACTAATGTGTCTGCTACTACTATTACTGTGTGTACTACTACAGCTATTACTGCTACTGCTACTGTTACCATTACTGCGTCTACTACTACCAACTAGTACTGTATCTACTACTACTACTAATGTGTCTACTACTACTAATACCGTGTGTGCTGCTACTACTGTTACCATTACTGCATCTACTACTACCAACTAGTACTGTATCTACTACTACTACTACTATTGTGTCTGCTACTACTATTACTGTGTGTACTACTACAGCTATTACTGCTACTACTACTGTTACCATTACTGCATCTACTACTACAAACTAGTACTGTATCTACTACTACTACTACTATTGTGTCTGCTACTGTGTGTACTAATACTACTTTTACCATTACTGCATCTACTACTACTACTACCACCAAATAATACTGTATCTACTACTACTACTATTGTGTCTGGTACTACTAATACTGTGTGCGCTACTACTACTACTATAACTACAGCTACTACTACTATAACTACAGTTACTACTACTATAACTACTGCTACTACTACTGTTAACATTACTGCGTCTACTACTACAACCTGGTACTGTATCTACTACTACTACTACTACTACTACTACTACTACTAATATGTCTACTAATACTAATACTGTATGTGCTGCTACTACTGTTACCATTACTGCGTCTACTACTACAAACTAGTACTGTATCTACTACTACTACTACTACTACTACTACTATTGTGTCTGCTACTATTAATACTGTGTGTGCTGCTACTACTGTTACCATTACTGCGTCTACTACTACAAACTAGTACTGTATCTACTACTACTACTACTATTATTGTGTCTGCTACTGTGTGTACTAATACTACTTTTATCATTACTGCATCTACTACTACTACTACCAAATAATACTGCATCTACTACTACTACTATTGTGTCTGGTACTACTAATACTGTGTGTGCTACTACTACTACAATAACTACAGATACTACTACTATAACTACAGTTACTACTACTATAACTACTGCTACTACTACTGTTAACATTACTGCGTCTACTACTACAACCTGGTACTGTATCTACTACTACTACTACTACTACTACTACTACTACTACTAATGTGTCTACTAATACTGTGTGTCCTGCTACTACTACAAACTAGAACTGTATCTACTACTACTACTATTGTGTCTGCTACTACTATTACTGTGTGTACTACTACAGCTATTACTGCTACTACTACTGTTACCATTACTGCATCTACTACTACAAACTAGTACTGTATCTACTACTACTACTATTGTGTCTGCTACTACTATTACTGTGTGCACTACTACAGCTATTACTGCTACTACTACTGTTACCATTACTGCGTCTACTACTACAAACTAGTACTGTATCTACTACTACTACTACTACTACTACTACTACTACTACTACTATTGTGTCTGCTACTATTAATACTGTGTGTGCTGCTACTACTGTTACCATTACTGCGTCTACTACTACAAACTAGTACTGTATCTACTACTACTACTACTATTATTGTGTCTGCTACTGTGTGTACTAATACTACTTTTATCATTACTGCATCTACTACTACTACTACCAAATAATACTGCATCTACTACTACTACTATTGTGTCTGGTACTACTAATACTGTGTGTGCTACTACTACTACAATAACTACAGCTACTACTACTATAACTACAGTTACTACTACTATAACTACTGCTACTACTACTGTTAACATTACTGCGTCTACTACTACAACCTGGTACTGTATCTACTACTACTACTACTACTACTACTACTACTACTAATGTGTCTACTAATACTGTGTGTCCTGCTACTACTACAAACTAGAACTGTATCTACTACTACTACTATTGTGTCTGCTACTACTATTACTGTGTGTACTACTACAGCTATTACTGCTACTACTACTGTTACCATTACTGCATCTACTACTACAAACTAGTACTGTATCTACTACTACTACTATTGTGTCTGCTACTACTATTACTGTGTGTACTACTACAGCTATTACTGCTACTACTACTGTTACCATTACTGCGTCTACTACTACCAACTAGTACTTTATCTACTACTACCACTACTACTACTATTGTGTCTGCTACTATTAATACTGTGTGTACTTCACAGCTATCACCGCTACTACTACTGTTACCATTACTGCGTCTACTACTACTACTACCAACTAGTACTGTATCTAGTACTACTACTATTGTGTCTGCTACTATTAATACTGTGTGTACTACTACAGCTATTACTGCTACTACTACTGTTACCATTACTGCGTCTACTACTACTACAAACTAGTACTGCATCTACTACTACTACTACTATTGTGTCTGCTACTACTGATTCTGTGTGTGCTGCTACTACTACTGTTACCATTACTGCGTCTACTACTACCAACTAGTACTGTATCTACTACTACTTACTACTTATTACTACTGTGTGTACTTTTATCTACTATCACTACTAGTACTGTGTCTACTACTATTACTGCTACTAATTTAAGCTGAGATACGGAGACTCAGCAGACAGTATCACACATGGTAGGATTAGATACACATCTCAGCAGACAGTATTACACATGATGGGATTAGATACACAGCTCCGCAGACAGTATCACACATGATAGGCTGAGATACACAGCTCCGCAGACAGTATCACACATGATAGGATTAGATACACAGCTCAGCAGACAGTATCACACATGATTTCGGGGTATCATTCACTCTGCAGATTGATGCAGTCTTGTGGGGTGCCCATATTTTTGGAATCCCCCCCCACTCTTTATTCACCCTGCAGTGTGTCCTGTGGATCGGATTCGTGTACCCCATCTTGCACCCCCCTCTCTACGTCTGCTGAGTATTCTTGGCCTGGGTGAGTAGATTCCAGTCTGGAGGAGCGAGAATCTGGAAATCTTAGAAGGTGAACACATTTTCCATTGGCAGCCGTCACACCTGTCTGCTTCCTCCATCTCCGGGACTCAGCAGCAAATCCTCAGCTTTACAGCCACGATATGTATTACACAGCTGCTGCCGCCTGACCTTCATACACTGGAGGGGCCCAGGTCCACAGCAGCACAGAGCATTTCAGAATGTGCAGGACTCAGTAGTTCAGTAGACTTATATACAGCATAGTAGTGGGCGCACGATTTCACTGCAGCGCAGATAATTTCAGGAGATGGCTGTGTCTTACTGAGAGCTGGACAGTGGGAGTGTGTGTGGGGGGGTTCAGAACAGCACAGAGTATTTGAGGATAAGAGTGTGCAGGACTGAGAATAAGGCTTAAATCAGATGTCTGTGGAGCACGGTCCGTGAAAACCCAGACTGTGCTCCTTCTGAGGGCAGGAGCGCACGGCGTCATTGGTTGCTATGACGCCGTGCGCTTCCTGAGGCTGCCGCTGTACAGTGATGCACAGTACACGCTCGTATAGAGTGTATCACTGTACAGCGGCGGCCTCACGAAGCGCACGGCGTCATAGCAACCAATGATGCCGCACGCTCCTGCCCTCAGAAGGAGCACGGTCCGGGTTTTCACGGACTGTGCTCCACGGACGTCTGAATTAAGCCTTACATAGGAGGAGTAACAGGGTCTACAGCAGCGCAGAGTATTTCAGAAGTGGATTGTGTAGGGATGAGAACAGCAGCACATAGTATGTCCGGACAGAAGTATGCGGGAATGAAAGTTACATAGGAGCTGCGGTTGTAGCAGTGCAGAGTATTTCAGACGAGGAGTGTGCAGGACTGAAAGGAGCAAGGTCCCCAGCAGCACAGAGTATGTCAGGAGTGGAGTGTGCTGAACATGTGCAGTGTGCCACTACTATGGTAGCTGTATACTGCAAAACGGTTAGAAATGTGCTTCTATGTGGTAAATGTATTTTATGTATTTATGGTGCACAAGGAGCCTGAGCTACCTTCACTAGGTGGGGCTGGTGTCACCCTCCCCATAGGGAGTTGGTAGAACTCAGGGGAGGGCAGACAGTGTGCAGAGAGGCAACTGATCCATGGATAGTGAAGCAGTTAGAGAGAAAGCATAAGACTAGCTAAAGGGAGGAAAGTTAAAATTTGAATATTTAAATATTTGAGGAGCACGCCGGTGGCAAGAGGAGATGTGTGTAGAAGCTCTGTGGAGAGAAAACAGCTTGAAGGGGGTTTCGGGGATTGTGATACTGGTGACCTATCCTCAGGGTAGGTCATCAGTATCTGATCAGTGGGGGTCCGACACCTGGGATCCCTGCCGATCAGCTGTTTGAGAAGGTACGTGCTCCGCCCCTTTGACATGAATGGAGATGAGCGTGATACCAAGCATGGCCACTATACAATGTATGGCGCTGTGCTTGGTAAGCATGGAGAAGGCCGCGGTTCTCACAGGGATGCCGGTGCCTTCTCAAACAGCTGATCGGCAGGGGTCCCGGGTGTTGTACCCCCACCAATTAGGTTATCAGTATCAAAATCCTGGAAAACCCCTTTAAAGAGAAGCAAACCTCTTCATGAGATTCAAGCCTTCTGGTACCCGGACAGACCTAAAAAAAGGCAGAATCCAGATTTATCCACTATAGTACATCCCGCTGTAGTGCAAATAACTATGAGGACGGCAACCTGTGAATGAGGTACAGAACTTAGTATGAAGTTGGGGGCCGCCCTGTGGTTGCACACCTTTTATGGACGCTTGAGTGTGGGACTCAAAGAGAGGCAAATTATTTTAAAGAGACATCTTGGCCTTGACCTTTGGCGTCGTGTAATCTGTAAAATCTGTGGAAAATTGCTAAATTGTGTAAGAACTGCCAGTCCATGCATGCTGAGAACTCAGACTAAGGTGCCGTAACTTGATTCCTCAGTAAAGAACCGTTCTGCTGTTAACCAGGGGTCATTGTTGCCTGCACCGTCACACTGCACTCCATATCATCATTGCCAAGGGCTATGAAGGGCACCCTGAACTACCATCCAGACAGGAGAACCCGAGAACCAGGGTGGGCCCCAAAGGGACGAAAGGTGCACCTTCCCACCACTGCATGGCCCATGGGGGCAGGGCAGTGGGGATGCCAGCCTGGGAGACAGGGGCTGATTATTATACAGCCTCCCTATTACAGACGCTATCATGCTTTTCTTGGGAATTGAAGAAAAATGAAGATGCGTTTCTGATTTTCTCACTTTCAGGAGACTGGGTAGCGATAGGTGCAGCAGCATCAGGAGAGATGAAGAGAACGGATCCTTACATGTGGTTTGTGGGAGATTAGTGCCGTACATCATCTGTCACCACAAGGAGCAAAACTGCCCTTCATCTCTACAATAAGAGGCTCCTGAATCCAGGTCAATTATGGAGATAATAAACGTGTTATCACCACAGAAAGAGGCATTTGATAATGATGTCACCAGAGAACAAAATCCCGAATATAAAAATGAGTCAATATTCTTTGAAGTTCTAAGCAATTCCAATAATGAATATATTAGGAGATTGCTATATATGCATGTCACTGTGTCCTGTATTATACTCCAGAGCTGCACTCACTATTCTGCTGGTGCAGTCACTGTGTACATACATCACTTATCCTGTACTGATCCGGAGTTAGATCCTGTATTATACTGCAGAGCTGCACTCACTATTCTGCTGGTGCAGTCACTGTGTACATACATTACATTACTTATCCTGTACTGATCCTGAGTTACATCCTGTATTATACTCCAGAGCTGCACTCGCTATTCTGCTGGTGCAGTCACTGTGTACATACATTACATTACTTATCCTGTACTGATCCTGAGTTACATCCTGTATTATACTCCAGAGCTGCACTCACTATTCTGCTGGTGCAGTCACTGTGTACATACATTACATTACTTATCCTGTACTGATCCTGAGTTACATCCTGTATTATACTCCAGAGCTGCACTCACTATTCTGCTGGTGCAGTCACTGTGTACATACATTACATATCCTGTACTGATCCTGCGTTACATCCTGTATTATACTCCAGAGCTGTACTCACTATTTCTGCTGGTGCAGTCACTGTGTACATACATTACTTATCCTGTACTGATCCTGAGTTACATCCTGTATTATACTCCTGAGCTGCACTCACTATTCTGCTGGTGCAGTCACTGTGTACATACATTACTTATCCTGTACTGATCCTGAGTTACATCCTGTATTATACTCCAGAGCTGCACTCACTATTCTGCTGGTGCAGTCACTGTGTACATACATTACTTATCCTGTACTGATCCTGAGTTTACATCCTGTATTATACTCCAGAGCTGCACTCGCTATTCTGCTGGTGCAGTCACTGTGTACATACATTACATTACTTATCCTGTACTGATCCTGAGTTACATCCTGTATTATACTCCAGAGCTGCACTCACTATTCTGCTGGTGCAGTCACTGTGTACATACATTACTTATCCTGTACTGATCCTGAGTTACATCCTGTATTATACTCCAGAGCTGCACTCGCTATTCTGCTGGTGCAGTCACTGTGTACATACATTACTTATCCTGTACTGATCCTGAGTTACATCCTGTATTATACTCCAGAGCTGCACTCGCTATTCTGCTGGTGCAGTCACTGTGTACATACATTACATTACTTATCCTGTACTGATCCTGAGTTACATCCTGTATTATACTCCAGAGCTGCACTCACTATTCTGCTGGTGCAGTCACTGTGTACATACATTACTTATCCTGTACTGATCCTGAGTTACATCCTGTATTATACTCCAGAGCTGCACTCGCTATTCTGCTGGTGCAGTCACTGTGTACATACATTACATTACTTATCCTGTACTGATCCTGAGTTACATCCTGTATTATACTCCAGAGCTGCACTCACTATTCTGCTGGTGCAGTCACTGTGTACATACATTACTATCCTGTACTGATCCTGAGTTACATCCTGTATTATACTCCAGAGCTGCACTCGCTATTCTGCTGGTGCAGTCACTGTGTACATACATTACTTATCCTGTACTGATCCTGAGTTACATCCTGTATTATACTCCAGAGCTGCACTCACTATTCTGCTGGTGGAGTCCACTGTGTACATACGTTACTTATCCTGTACTGATCCTGACTTACATCCTGTATTATACTCCAGAGCTGCACTCACTATTCTGCTGGTGCAGTCACTGTGTACATACATTACTTATCCTTTACTGATCCTGAGTTACATCCTGTATTATACTCCAGAGCTGCACTCACTATTCTGCTGGTGCAGTCACTGTGTACATACATTACATTACTTATCCTGTACTGATCCCGAGTTACATCATGTATTATACTCCAGAGCTGCACTCACTATTCTGCTGGTGCAGTCACTGTGTACATACATTACATTACTTATCCTGTACTTATCCTGAGTTACATCCTGTATTGTACTCCAGAGCTGCACTCACTGTTCTGCTGGTGGAGTCACTGTGTACATACATTACATCTCCTGTACTTATCCTGAGTTACATCCTGTATTGTACTCCAGAGCTGCACTCACTATTCTGCTGGTGCAGTCACTGTGTACATACATTACATCTCCTGTACTTATCCTGAGTTACATCCTGTATTGTACTCCAGAGCTGCACTCTACCTACTGCGTGTGATTTGCATTTTGGTTAGGGTCATTTTATACCAGAAAAAAACAAACAGTCCAACTTTTAGGAACGCACACAAAAACAAACTTGCTGACTGTTTCTAATAACGACCGGAATTGTAAAAAATTAGTGAAATATCTCGGGCACTGAGGGACTATTGTGCTGTGACTTGGGGTCTGGTTATATCTTGGCCGGTCGATGACTATATTCATTGTACGGCTCGCTCTATGATACAGTCTGAGCTTCGCTGCTGGCTGCTTCCTGAAGCGTGCAGTGGAGACTGTCAGCTGTGTGCTGAGCCTTATACCTCATAAAGACAAGAGGATTATAGTAAAAATAATTTGCCGCCAGCAGGAAGCACCTGGGTCTCCGGGGCCCCGCACGGAATGCCAGTAGTTAGTGAAAGCAGAACTTTACATATGGGGAGAATGAGCGAAAGAAAATAATTTCACTTCTGTCTTCGACTCCTGGAGAAATCGACATCCTCTTTCCTCGCAGCCCTTAGAAATAAAATACACAAAAATAAAAATGCTTCCAAGCCTTCTGGATCTCGCCCGAGGTCTCGTCCAGGGCAGGAAAAACAAACATCTCCAGACCAGAAACTGAAAAGCAACAATTGTCTCCTGGTTCTGCTGGCCGGGGAAGCACAGCCGGTTCTTAGCATTGTTTCGGAGGGGATCTGCTGCCAGGTTTTCACAGTTTCCATGGCAACGGAGGGAAGGACCCCACTCCGAGCCCCCCGAAAGAACTCATGCAAAAACAGTTTGTAAAATTCTCATTGCCCGTTGACATACAGTCCGTAGGGTACAGACGAAATTAGGCATCTTTCACATTCGTAATGTCCCACAGCAGGAGGTCCTCTGGTGCTCCACTGCCAATTTTACAGCAGTTTTCACTTATCTCTGTGCGAAGACTGTAACACCAGTAGAGACCATGTCCCAATTCAGGTTCTCACCACCCATGATCCCTCCATACACATGAGATAACTGTCCTACATCTATCTCTCCTGATCCCCCATACATATGAGATAAATGTCCTACAGCTGTCTCTCCTGATCCCCCATGCACATAAGATGACTACCCAACATCTATCTCCCCCATCCCCCATACACATAACTGTCCAATATCTATGTCTCTCGATCCCTCACACACAAGATAACTGTCCAACATCTATCTCTCCAGATCCCCCCATACACATGAATAACTGTCCAACAGCTCCCTCCTGATCCCCCATACATATGAGATATCTGATCCTACAGCTATCTCTCCAGATCCCATCATACAAAATAACTGTCCAATATCTATGTCTCCCAATGACATGATAATCCATCATCCATCTCCCGATCCCCCCCCTACACAAAACTGTCCAGCATCTACTGTATCTCTCTGGATCGTCATACACATGAGATAACTCTCTCACATCTCCACCGATGCCCCAATACACATAACTGTCCTACATCTATCTCTCCTGATCCCCCCATTACATATGAGATATCTTGTCCTACCATCTGTCTCTCCTGATCCCCCCATACACGAGAGAACTGTCCTACATCTATCTCTGCTGATCCCCCCCATACATATGAGATATCTGTCCTACATCTGTCTCTCCTGATCCCCCCATACACATGAGATATCTGTCCCACATCTGTCTCTCCTGATCCCCCCATACATATGAGATATCTGTCCTACATCTATCTCTCCTGATCCCCCCATACATATGAGATATCTGTCCCACATCTGTCTCTCCTGATCCCCCCATACACATGAGATAACTGTCCTACATCTATCTCTCCGATCCCCCCCTACACAAAACTGTCCAGCATCTACTGTATCTCTCTGGATCCTTCATACACATGAGATAACTCTCTCACATCTATCTCCACCGATGCCCCAATACACATAACTGTCCTACATCTATCTCTCCTGATCCCCCCATACATATGAGATATCTGTCCTACATCTATCTCTCCTGATCCCCCCATACATATGAGATATCTGTCCTACATCTGTCTCTCCTGATCCCCCCATACATATGAGATATCTGTCCTACATCTATCTCTCCTGATCCCCCCGATACATATGAGATATCTGTCCTACATCTATCTCTCCTGATCCCCCATACACATGAGATAACTGTCCTACATCTGTCTCTCCTGATCCCCCCATACGTATGAAATGATTATTCAACATCTATCTCTCCTGACCCGCCCACACATGAGATAACTGTCCTACAGATCTCCTTCTCTTTCCAGATCTCCTCATACACATAACTGTCCTACAGCTATCTCTCCTGAAGTGAAATGATAATCCATCATCCATCTCTCTCGACCCCCTCATACATATAACTGTCCAGCATCTGTATCTCTCCGGATCCCCCCTACATATCAGTTGTCTCTCTGATCCCCCATCATTGCCAGATACTCTGGTGGCAGCTTATCTCCCTAAAATACCAAACACCTTTGCAGGCGATATACCAACTCTTGTCCCAGATAATATTAATTAATTGACTCCTAAGAATTAACTTTTAATATAACGTTTAAAAAAGGAAAAAGTAACACATTTTTAAAATTCTCTAGATGTATACGCTGTCACTCCTAAGAGATCGATAACTCAAAAGCTGGATGTGCACTCTCCAGCGACTATGTGAGGCACTATTGATATAATACAAATCGTCACATCGTGGTGACGATTTGTATTATATCAATAGTGCCTCACATAGTCGCTGGAGAGTGCACATCCAGCTTTTGAGTTATCGATCTCTTAGGAGTGACAGCGTATACATCTAGAGAATTTTAAAAATGTGTTACTTTTTCCTTTTTTAAACGTTATATTAAAAGTTAATTCTTAGGAGTCAATTAATTAATATTATCTGGGACAAGAGTTGGTATATCGCCTGCAAAGGTGTTTGGTATTTTTGGTAAATTTACCACTACCCAGGTAGGGTCTCCATATGAACAGCTTATCTCCCTGAGTACAAATGTGTTGGGCATATTGTGATCCAAGATACTGATAAGCCTTCTCTCCCCAAACATCTGTAGTCAGGAGTTGTGAGGACTCCTTACATATTAGATGGTTGCCCAGACTCTCTGAAATTGGCAGGTTCAGCTGCCATAGATCTAACATGTTTGGCTAGCTTTTAGGATAGCTTTATTCTCAATTCTCGAGGAGCATAATGGAGCTTTCCAGGCATCCTACTCTCAACAAACATCTCCACTTTGGCCTTTTTTACTCCAAGGGGCAACGAGAATTGCGGCACTCTGGTATTTTTGGGCTGTTTGGGGTAATTTACCAACCCATATCATATGAATGTGGTTGTATCTTTGTCCATGGTTGACCATCTGATGTCCCATGAGTGAAAACTTTCACCTATTCATGGATTGTCCTATGTTCTTCAGAATAAAAGTCTTGATGAATGGGGACTGGAAGATAAAGGATAAAGATGACGGTTGCCATGACGCCCATTGCGTTTCCTCATGACCTTGCTCAAAATATAATTTTTCGTTATGTTCACAGTCCTGCTCTGTGCTGATGAGGCCCAGAAGAGTTGTTCACAGAAGGATGTCCAGCTTTTTAAGTCTGGCCCTTGCACCAAGACTATTTTTGACGTTGACTTTAGGGTACATGAAGCAGTACATAGAGTTTGAAGGAGAAGAATTCAAGGTAATTTAGCTAAAAAGAGGAGAAAAGACAAAGTCAGAGGTCATCAACAAGGCAACTGGGTCACATTGCAAAGTCAGCAGACATGAGCAGTAGTCATGTTTGTAGAGAGAGAGAAAAGAAAGTGATGGTATCATAGAAGGACTGTGAGTGGTCAAAGGGGACTGTGGACAACATGACATAGACGGATAGACATTCAGTTGTTAAAGGGGTTCTCTGGGAATGAAGAAAATGAAAATACATAAATATTACTTTATTATAAATGTATTCCCAAATACCTTTCATTAGTTATAATGACTCTTTTTGCCTAGGGATCAATCATTAGGAGAAACAAAATGGCCGCCATCCCATTAATACACACAGAACCGGTCCTAATCACACAGGCAGGACAAGTTACTTCACAGCACTGAGGTAAAGAGCTGCCTCATCCTCCTCTCTGCTCTGTTTCTCAGGGGTTATGATCCTGAATATAGCTGATAAGATCTTCAGCTGAATCTCTGTGGGAATGGAGATCATGAGAAGACATGAAGTACAGAGAGGACGGACAGGACAGACTGTGGTAATGGAGACTGCATATCCACATCTGCTCATGAACTCCATTCCTACAGAGATTCAGCTAAAGATCGTATCATCTGTATTCAGGATTATAATCCCTGACCAGTAGGCCAGAGAGGAGGACGAGGCAGCTCTTTACCTCAGTGTTGTGAAGTAACTGAGTACTAATAGGACGGTGGCCATTTTGTTTCTCCTAATCATTGCTTCCTAGACAAAACGAGCCATTATAAGTAATGAAAGGTATTTGGGAATATATTTATAATGAAGTAATATTTACCGTAAGTATTTTCATTTTCTTAATTCCCGGAGAACCTCTTTAAGATTCAAAGACTATACTTTTTAAATTGTTGGCTCCATCCATACATACAACCTTGACCAGCACAAAACCTTTATACTAATAAAATAAGAAGGGCAAAGAGTAGACCTGGAGTTATTGGAGAAGAAGCAAGAAGAACGCAAGATCTCTCGTAGTCCAACATGTTTTTTTAGGTTAAGAGACTGAGGTGAGCATGAGGAGAGGAATAAATAAGGAAGAACATCATGATTGAAGGTGGAAGTGGCAAGAGATCTGTTTACAACCTCTCTCAAAGGATGAGGATGTCTGGAGTCACTCATGTGTATCTCCATTCAGTGAGATGTCCTTCTCCGACCCAACACATCACTGGACTGGATCAAAGGAAGCGTTCAAAGTGTATGTGTATAGTGTAGATAACATCATGAATCCATACCAGCCCACCTTTTAGGGTTAATGAGCCTGAAAGTGGTTGGCAGTACGGTGGCCTGCAAGAGTGGAAACGGCTGTGTCTAGATAACTAGACATTGGTTTTAGGTTTTGGTCAATTACAGGACTAATGATTAAACTATTTCAAGATGATTGACCACAATGAGACAACTATTTTTATTACTTTTCTGCAAAGTATTATCTCTCTGGGAAAAAGAACCATCTCTGGAGTGCCACCATCTGGAAGTGGCTCCTTATGAGTCAAAGTTGGACTTTTTAAGAAGTTTTGGATCATGACAAGGGAAAATAGCCAAGCCAAATATGCAAAGAGGTATCTTCTAGGAACAGAGAAGTAGAAAGCACCCTGAAACAGCTGTCTACAGATAGATATTTGGCTTGGCTATTTTTCCTTGTCATGTGCCAAGGCTTGTAGAGATGAGCGAATCATCCAAAATTCGCTTCGCCGAATAGTCGTCGAACTTTTCATAAGATTCGTATATTCTACGAATCTGTTCGCTCAAGTATTGTGAATACTACAAGTAGAAGCTCCGGCTACAGGTCCTTTGGCACTGCTGCCCTGTGGCACCTTCTCCTTCTTTTTAGAGCTCGAGGTCTGGCTGGAACTGGACCCCTTTTGCTTTTCCATTCCAGACATTTTTCACTGACTGTGGCCCTGCAGCTGGTCTTTGTCTCTCTCCCTGTCTCTCTCCCTGCCTCTCTCCCTGCCTCTCTCCCTACTTGCCCTGCACTTGCCCTGCAGTATCCCTGATGTGTAATATGGATTCCCTGAACAATTACACCCCAATTTTAACAAAACAGGTCTCAGTCTCTCAGAACTTCACACACAGTGCTTCTGCTCGTCTCAGCAGTCGCGGCACAAGTCATGCGTCACTGGCTTACCGAGCCTGAGCCAATCAGAGCAAGCCCTGCCCACTAGGTCAGGTGACCGCTTTCTTCCCAGGCTTTTGACGAACGAATAACGAACAGTAAAAGTTTGCTAATTAATTGAATTTGTACGTAACGGCGTTTAAAGTAACTTATACATAGCATTAGCGTACAATTTGTCGGACAAGTACGTAGCAAATGCGTAGAAAGCCTTAGCAACATTGTCAAATCTAACGGAGCAAATCTCCAAAAATTCGGATTTGCTTCCCAGCGGAAAACTTCCAAGATTCGTATTGAATCTATGAAGCGGCGAATAGATTCGCTCATCTCTAATTGCTTGTTAGAGTCAGACTTTGGTTCTCTTTCCCTGGGAGATACCTTTTTGCATATTTTTTTCCAATGGAGCATTGCCAATAAGTCTCCGTACACAGCTGGTCTCTTTAAGGAGAGTCACCACCCTGCCTAAGCTGATTGAGATTTTGTAAGATAAGTAACACGTAGTTTATCACCCCCTTCTGTACCAGTTTGTGACTGAAAACAGATCCCAAATGCACCAGAAATGGCTTTGTGCAATGGGATGCTGGCCACTGTGGCCGATGGCGCCAAGGTTTGTCAAGTGGACACATGATGGTTGGCCACTTAAAGTGGTATTCCCACCAGAAGCATAACTTGTAGATCCACGGCCCCCCTACTAATCATGCTTCATTTGCAGTACTGGTCTCCTCATATTGGGAAGAGAGTCCTTGTGGTTCTGCTCAGGCTCACACTTTGTGCACCCTCTATAATTATCCCCCTGCTTCCCACCCACATAACTGTCTGATAAATCCACCTCTAGGATCTGCACAACTATGAGAAGAACAGGACATCACCTATCCTTGACTTGATTGGTGAGGCCCAACCGGTTGCCACATCCAGGCTGATGAATGAAGAGGTATCTATCACAAGTGACCACCAGAGATACCAACTTTTCATTGCTCGGTTAAGTCTAATGGATTGACGAAGTCTCAACGTACAATAAAATGATGATGACCCATCAAATCAAAAGTTTTTGACATTTTTTTGACCAATGCAAAGAATTTGGATGAAGAAACCAACCGAATTGGTACTAGCTCATTGACTTCTGTAACGAACCAGTGAGTGTGACCCCACTGTGCCTCGAGCCCTACATCCTCTAAGGGCGTTGTCTAAGTGAACCCCTCGACCTTCACAATACTCCTGATGGTGGGGATAAACTTTCTGAGGCAAACACCAGGTCGCTACCTCTTGAGAAGGGTTGAAACACGAGGCAGCTGTTCCAGGCGGACCAGGAGGTAGATGAGCAAGGCACCAGAGGTACAGAGTAGTCAGAAGGCCGAGTCGTCACCAGGACCAACAATGCAGGACCGAAGGATGAGGCAGAGGCGAAGTCAGACAGGCAATGGGTCAGGGCAGGCGGCACAGGTACAAGTCAGGCAATCCGGGTCGGCAACAAGAGAGCCAATGCAGGCAGGCGGGGATCAGGTGGGTAGCGGAGTCCGGTAACACGAGCAGGAGTCAGGAACACAGGACCACCAACAGGAATAACAGCAACCAACTTCATCCTAAGGTATGGAGCTCCCAATCACAAAGCCCCCAATAGAACAGCAGACTGGTCACATATCCAATGTTCATGTCTTGATAGCAGGAAGGCAGCAAATAAAGTTTCAAATAAGGGGCTTAAAATGGGTGAAGGGAAAGGACTATGACCACATCCTGCTGTTTTTGGTTATAATCCACCAATGCCAGCTCAGCCTGAAGTCCTAATAGACATTTTGCTTTTATAAATCATATAGTAGCCATATTGGACTCAGATCTTGGTTTTCGGCATGACGGTCGAGTAGCTGGATCGGTAGAATGTTCTGGTTTTCCAATGTTTGACTTCCTTGGTGGAATGATGGGCGACTGGTTAATGCTAGGACTGTAAGTTCACAGAGGCAACATCTGTGTGGCGATATGTTTGCCCCATGCTTGTGTTGTTCTCCCACCTTACTTAGATTAACTGGCTTCTTGCAGGTCTAACACAAGAAAAGGCAAAGGAGAGGCTGCGAACTGCACCTTGTGTAGCAGCACGCACTTAGGGGGGAGGTAGTGAGCCCTGTCTGAAGCCCCAACCGCTGTCCCTGCCTACTTACACAGCCCGTCCTAAACAACGGCGCGTAACTGGGCGACAGACCCTAGCCTAAGTAAGTGCAGGGGCGTAAAAGGAAGGGGAACAGAGGGATAATATAACGAACTTAGACAGAACACAACACAATACAGAAGGGTTAGCCAAGCCAAGGGTCGTACCAGGAAGTCTCGTCAATACCAGGGGATAAAGCAGAAAGCGAAGTCCAAAACACACGAGCTGAAGTCCGATACACACTTAAGTCACCTAATCGCTAAAACACAAGCACTGCTGGAAAGACCAATCACAATCAACCTGTGACCAGCAGGTTGCCTGTTTAAATAGGCCTCCAAATGGGTCATGTGATGTGGCAGCGTCACATGACCCTAATTACATATGCACAGAATGAGCGCTGGCTAAAAACCACCAGCGCTCAAAAGAAGTCCACAGTTGGTCACGTGGTGTGGTCAGTGCCATGTGACCTTAATATATATATGTATATATATATATATATATATATATATATATATAATACTGAGCTCGTTGTCTAAGGGGGGCGGGGAGGATGGCGGATGCACGGCAGCAGAGAGCGCGTCGGGTCCTTCCCCGTGCTGCGTTGCCATGGGAGCGAGGATGCTCCCTGCGTCCTTGCTCCAGTACACACAGAGGAGACTGGCGGCGCAGCGCAGGAGGAGCGTGCCGCCGACTCCCTGTGACAGCAGCATGTCGTGGGCAATGTACAAATGCATGGGAGAAGAAGGAGAGTTAATTGGTCAGCAATCTCTTAACATCAGTGACAGCAGAAGAGTACACAGGGCTTTGTAGCTTCAAACATGGTGATCACAGGTGAGAATTAACCCAGGGTTTTCCTGTTAAGTAACATTACTATTAAGAAGCACTGTAAGGTCAATAACACTGATTATTTGGTGACACCTATCAAGGGGGTGAGATAGACCAGGCAGCAAGTGAGGATCTGAGCGACTGAGGTGAGGACCAAATAGTGAAGAGTAGATGATAGAGGTCAGAGTGTCTCCAAAATGGTAGGTCAATGGGGTATAGTGGTTAGTTCCTACCACAATTGGGAGTGAAGAAGTATTTGCATCTAAGAGATTCCAAGTGCCTCACTGCCACACAGGAACACGCCGGCATTATACATGGCACATCGTAGCTGGAGGTCCGTTACAAGTTTTCCACTAGGAGCATCAAGTTACGCCTCTGGTGACCCATGCACACAGCGTATGGTTTTCGGCACCATGCCTCTCAGAAGACTTGGAGCAGGCTCTGCAGAGGTAATTCTTCTTGTCATCTGTCTGCAGGGTTATTTGCGGTCACAGATTTTCTGTCACACAGAGTCAGCTGGGTTTATCCTGGGATATAGGGTCTAAGGCTGAAGATACCAGGTTCACCGCTGGCAGAGGAGGTGGCGGGTCTCTCTCACAGTTTCTCATGACCCTTAGAGGTGACACCAGGGATCAGAAGACTGGTCTGGAATCCCATCTCAATATCACCATATACTCACCCCACATAGCGGCCAGTGCCAGGATATCATCTCCATATCATCCACTGAGCAGCTGAGGGAACAAAACATCAAGACTTGTAGTAGAGATAAACTAATGAGAGCAATGTATAGTGTGATCTATCTATCTATCTATCTATCTATCATCTATGTATTCATCTATGTATCTCATATCTATCTATCTATCTATCTATCTATCTATCTATCTATCTATTCATCCGTATGTATTCATCTATGTATCTCATATTATCTATCTATCTATCTATCTATCTATCTATCTATCCATCCATTATGTATTCATCTATGTATCTATCTATCTATCTATCATCTATCTATCTATTGTTTCTCTATATCTATCTATCTATCTATCTATCTATCTATCTATTCACCGTATGTATTCATCTATGTATCTCATATCTATCTCTATCTATCTATCTACTATCTATCATCTATGTATTCATCTATGTATCTCATATCTATTATTATCTATCTATCTATCTATCTATCCACCTATCTATCTATCTATCTATTCTATCTATCTATCTTCTATCTATCTATCTATATCTATCTCGTCCTATGTATCTCATATCATCTATCTATCATCTATCTATCTATCCATCTATGTATTCATCTATGTATCATATCTATCTATCTATCTATCTATCTATCTATCTATGTATTCTATGTATCTCATATCTATCTATCTCTATCTATCTATCATCATCCTATGTATTCGTCTATGTATCTCATATCTATCTATCTATCTATCTATCTATCCATCTATGTATTCATCTATGTATCTCATATCTATCTATCTATCTATCTATCTATCTATCTATCTATCTATCTATCCATCCATCTATTGTATTCATCTATCCCATATCTAGGTGTGGTTGGGGGGAAAATGGCCATGAGTCTTATAAAGCGAATACTAGTGAGCGCTTCCATTTGAAGCGCTCACTAGTATGCATTAGGTACAGGGAGTGAGTAAAAGACTGTGAGCACTGCTGGTACTCACTCTGTCTTGTCATTTTCCCTGGGGACGCACTGCATTGCAGGTCCTGACCACGTTAAGCTCAGGACGTAGTGCGTGCACTATGACCCAACACTGCACGTGGTCAGATGGCAGTGCAGAATGGTCCGGAAAGACAAAGGAACCGACTTGTGCAGAGACTGCCAGACTGGAGAGGAGCAGCCGAGAAGAAGGTAGTGAGTTCTTTATTTTATCTCTCGATCTGATGGGGGACTGACATGGAAGTCTGATCTGAGTCTGATGGGGGGGTCTGATGTGAGGTCTCATAGGGGGACATGAAGTCTGATCTGAGGTCTGATGGGCTGGCAATGGAGAATCTGAGGTCTGATGGGGGTCTGACATGAAGTCTGATCTGAGGTCTGATAGGGGTCTGATGGGAGGTCTCATCTGACATGGAAGTCTTAGGGTTCTGACATGAAGTCTGATCTGATCTGATGCTGGTGGGGTCTGATTGGGGTCTCATAGGGGTCTGACATGGAAGTCTGATCTGAGGTCTGATGGGTCTGGCATGGAGGTCTAATCTGAGGTCTGATGGGGGTCTGTCATGGAGTCTGGTCTGAGTCTGATAGGGTCTGATGTGGAGGTTCTCATAGGGTCTGACATGGAAGTCTGATCTGAGGTCTGATGGGTCTGCATGGAGTGTAATCTGAGGTCTGATGGGGTCTGTCATGGGGGGCTCATGGAAGTCTGATCTGAGGTCTCTGGATGGGGGGTCTCATAGAAGTCTGATAGGTCTGATGGATCTGACGTGGAGTCTCATAGAGGTCTGAGTCTGACATGCGGTCTGATGAGGGTCTGCATAGAGGTCTGATAGGAGTATGGCATGGAAGTCTGATCTGGGGTCTGATGGTGGTCTGTCATGGATGTCTGATGGGGTCTGTGAAATGTTTGGTGGCGTCTGGCATGGAGGTCTGGTGGGCTGGCCATGGAGGACTGATATGAGGTCTGGCATGGAGGTCTGATGTGGAGGACTGATGTGAGTCTTATATGAGTTCCTGATCTGGGGGGTTTATCTATCTATCTATCTATCTATCTATCTATCTATCTATCTATCTATGCTGTATTGTCCTGTTTAGGGTCCATTCACACATCTGTATGAATGGTTCCGCATCCGTTCTGCAATTTTGCGGAATGGGTGCAGACCCATTCATTTTCAATGGGGCCGCAAAAGATGCGGACAGCACTTCCATTCCATGGCCCCACGGAAAAAAATAGAACATGTCCTATTCTTGTCCGCAGCCAAGATTAGGCATTTCTATAGTGCCAGCACATGGCCGGTGTCCGTGTTTTGCGAATCCGCAATTTGCGGATCTGCAAAGACATGAGGACATGTGAATGGACCCTTAAGGTCCTTTTACACGGGCCGATTATCGGCCGAAAAAGCGTTCCTAGGAACGCTAGTGCCGAAATCGGCCCGTGTAAAAGTGCCCTAATCAGCCGACGAACGAGTAAAACGCTCGTTCATCGGCTGATGATCTTTTGGTTTGTACAAAAGATCCAATCTGTCGGGCGCACATCACCCTGTGTAAACAGGCGATGTGCACCTGACAGTATGGAGCTTCCCGGCCACATGAGTGATACAGCGATCACTCGTGCGGCCCGGCGCTCGATTCATCGGCCGTGTAAAGGCTCCCTGCATGAGCGCCGATGTCGCTGATCGGCGCTGGCAGGGAGACACATCGGCCCGTCTAAAAGGGCCTTTACTCTGCTGACATCTTTATGGTTTTCTTCTGTAAATCAAGGCACAATACGATGTAATAAATCAGCACTGATGCCAGCCCCATTGTCTCTATATTGGGGCCATAAACCGGTAATACTGGAACCAGTGTTGTGCTCTGCTCATGGTCTACACCCGCTGCTCTATTGAATTGAATTAACATCACAATGGGAGGAAACAAGAATCAATTCATTGTGTGATCAGGGTATCAAACATCGGTTAAGGTGCGGCCTGAAACTGATTTAGGCTACTTTCACACTAGCGTTAGCACGGATCCGGCACCTAAAGGGTGCCAACGGATCCGTGCTAACGCTATACATGTGTGGAGCCGGAGCAGCGCTCCGGCCCCACACATGACACACATTAAAACAAGACACAGACATACATACAAACAAACATACAGACATACATACAGACATACATACATACATACTCACATACTCCCGTACGCCGCAGAACGTTTCACGCGCCCTCCTGCGCGCAGTGATGACGATTCCCCACAGCGCCCTCTGCTGGGCGCAGTGGGGAAATGTCATCGCAGCGCGCAGGAGGCGCGTGAAGACGTCTGCCGGCGCCCGGGAGTATGTGATATGTATGTTGTCTGTATGTTGTATGTATGTCATGTATGTTGCTGTGTGTATGTATGCCGGATCCGGAATGACCCCCCATGGAAATCAATGGAGGACAGATCCGGATTACTGCGTGTGTCCACACCAAACGGATCCGTCCCCATTGACTTGCATTGGGGGTCATTCCGGATCCGTCTTGGTGCGGTGCCTGGACCGGAGAGCAAACCGCAGCATGCTGCGGTTTGTCTCCTCTGAAGACGGAACGGAATGCTTTCAGGAGCCTCCGTTTCTTCAGTTCAGTTTTGTCCCCATTGACAATGAATGGGGACAAAACTGAAGCGTTTTATTCCGGTATTGAGCCCCTATAACGGAACTCAATACCGGAATTTAAAAACGCTAGTGTGAAAGTAGCCTTACTTGTTTTTGTTTTACTTGTTACTCTTTTTTTTATTCTGAATATTTTTTTATTTGTATCCAGTTTACAAAAAAAGTGTCTGAATGTGTCAAATATATGATATTTAGGGGCAGATGTTTATCAATGTACATGTAAAATGTGCGTAATAATAAGAAACTATGCAACGTAGTTCTATCTATCTATCTATCTATCTATCTATCTATCTACACTTAAAGGGTTCTCCAGGAATTAAAGGGGTTCTGCAATTGTTTAAAACTGATGATCTATCCTCTGGTGACACCGGGACCCCGCCGATCAGCTGTTTGAGAAGGCAGCGGCGCGTGCAGGAACGCCGCGGCCTTCTCTGTGTTTACCGCAGGCCAGTGACGTCACGACTAGTATCACTGGCCTGGGCGGGGCTAAACTCTGTTCACATGAATGGAGCTTATCCCCGCCCAGGCCAGTGATAGTAGTCGTGATGTCACTGGGCCTGAGGAAAACATAGAGAAGGCCGCGGCGCTCCTGGAGCCTTCTCAAACAGCTGATCGGCAGGGGTCCCAGGTGTCGGACCCCCGCCGATCAGATACTGATGATCTATCCATGGATAGATCATCAGTTTTAAACAACTGCAGAACCCCTTTAAGAAAATGAAAATACCTAAATATTAATTTATTATAAATATATTCCCAAATACCTTTCATTAGTTATAATGGCTCATTTTGTCTAAGGAGCAATCATCAGGGGAAACAAAATGTCCACCGTCCTATTAGTACACACAAAACCTGTCCTAATCACACAGGAGGACAAGTTACTTCACAACACTGAGGTAAAGAGCTGCCTCATCCTCCTCTCTGCTCTGCTTGTCAGGGATTATGAGCCTTAATACAGATGATAAGATCTTCAGCTGAATCTCTGAAGGAAAGGAGTTCATAAGGAGACATGAAGTACATAGAGGCCGGACAGGACAGATGGTGGTAATGGAGACTGCATACAAGTGCTGCTGCTCATTATCACATCCCCACCCTCCTCTCTGTACTTCATGTCTCCTCATGAACTCAATTCCTACAGAAATTCAGCTGAATCTCATATTAAACTGTATTCAGGATCATAATCCCTGACAAGCAGAGCAGAGAGGAGGATGAGGCAGCTCTTTACCTCAGTGTTGTGAAGTAACTTGTCCTCCTGTGTGATTAGGACAGGTTCTGTGTGTACTAATTGGTCAGCGGCCATTTTATTTCTCCTGATGATTGCTCCCCAGACAAAATGAGCCATTATAACTAATGAAAGGTATTTGGGAATGTATTTATAATAAAGTAATATTTAAGTATTTTTATTTTCTTAATTCCCGGAGAACCCCTTTAAGGATGTACACTTAACGACCTATTCGAGTGCCAGATTTTCTGTCCGATTATTGTGGACAGAGGCATCTGGAGATGGACAGAGGAGTGTGGATTTGGACTTAGATGTCTGGAGATGGACAGAGGTATTTGGCATTGGACAGAGGTATCTGGAATTGGACAAAGGTGTCTGGAGTGGGACAGAGGTGTCTGGAGTTGGACAGAGGTGTCTGGAATTGGACAGAGGTGTCTGGAGTGGGACAGAGGTGTCTGGAGTGGGACAGAGGTGTCTGGAAATGGACAAAGGTGTCTGGAGTGGGACAGAGGTGTCTGGAATTGGACAGAGGTGTCTGGAGTTGGACAGAGGTGTCTGGAATTGGACAAAGGTGTCTGGAGTGGGACAGAGGGGTCCGGAGTTGAACAGAGGTGTTTGGAGTTGGACAGAGGTGTCTGGAAATGGACAAAGGTGTCTGGAGTTGGACAGTGGTGTCTGGAGTTGGAACAAGGTGTCTAGGATTGGACAGAGATTTCTGGAGATTGACAGATCATCTGGAGATGGATATAGTATATGAGTCTGGCATAGACTTGTATGGAATTTCAATACAAGCCTATGGGAATGACTAAGCATTTTTTCCAGACATAAACGAGTAGAACAGTGGAAAGGTCAGTGTGTCTGTTTTTTCTTACCAAAACTTTGCATAATCCCTTATAGTAACTGTGGGGGATTTCTAAATTCTCAGTGCATAGATAGAAAGTCCCAAAGTCTCTAACTATTAGTTGGCTATGCGTTAAAAGGATTTTTCCAAGTGAATAGGTTATCAGTATCTGATCAGTGGGGGTCTGGCACCCAGGACCCTCGCTGATCAGCTGTTTTAGAAGGCAACTGTACAGTAGCCCGTGGCCTTCTCCAGCTTTTCTTAGGCCGTGAGACGTCACGTTCATTGGTCATGGCCTAGGTCCAGCTCAACCTTATAGAAGTGAATGGGGCTGGATTGAGACAGAGAGAAGTCCACTGTGCTACTCTGTGCACTAGTGCCTTCTTGAACAGCTGATTGGCGGGGGTCCCAGGTGTCGGACCCCGACCAACACTTGGAAAACCCCTTTAATAATTTCCACAGTGCAGTGCAGATATAGTGCAATAACAGTGCTAAAGATCATGATATGTTAAAATAAACATATAAAATGTAGTTTAACAATATAAAGCAGCATAAAAACAATATAAAACAACGGCATAAATCACAGTGCAAATTAACCCTTCCAGCGCTCTTGCTCCAGGGCACTACACCTGTGAAGTCTCACATTTGCCAAGAATCATCTTTTCCATTTTCTGCTTTGCTTGTCCAAAAATGATTGACAACTACAACCCATTGATTTCCCAAACTGAGGAGCCCACAGTGCAACCGTTCAATCGCCCGGAATAAACATGTTTCCATAGAAAACCCCTGTTCTACCCAAGGTTACACTTATCCCGACCACAGGTGGGATCAGAGCTGGGGGGTTTTATACAACTGGTCAGACACAATGGGTGGGCCGCGGTCCAGTGACTATTATTACTAGGGGTGACCCAGCTGCTCCTTGCAGTTGCTAGTAATGATTTCAGTAAAAAGTTCACTGCTTTCCCTGACCAGAATAGAAGAACCTGTCACAACAATCACTCTGAAGACCACTCCACCAAGTCTTCTCATAATACTTGAGTCAAGTCCTTAGTGACGGGAGAGGCGGGGGACAGGGGTGACACATGTTTTCTCGACCCATAGACAATTTACCACCTTGTGTAATTAACCTCCTAAGTCTGTCAACATGAAGGGGTGGAGGGGGGGTCTCTGCCGGAGATGGGACGTCTCGAAACATCACACTGAGGGCAAAACTAATGGTTTTCAGCCTATTTAATTCTTCTTAATTCAATTAATGCAGAAAGCAGGAAAAATAAATAATGACGGACAGAAAACTGTATCGAGAATTAAAAAAGGACTAAAAATTTGTAAAAAAATTAACATCAATTAAAATAAATGAGACGTGGAAAGCAATATTACACATAATTATGAATTATTTTTTTAAATTATAAGGATTGATGGAGGAAAATTTACTGGTGGGCCCCATTCCAATTGTGAGACCCAGACGCCATCTGACTTCCTGGCCCTCATGACTGGGTGTTCTAGATACTGCCATATTGGCGACTTAAAGGGTTATTCCCATCTTGGACAATGGGGGCATATCGCTAGGATAAACCCCCATTGTCTTATAGATGCGGGTCCCACGCACCTATATTGAGAACGGAGCCCCAAAAGTGAAGGAGGGCGCACTGCGCATGCGCAGCCGCCCTCAGTTCATTTCTATGGGGCCACCAAAAATAGCCGAGCCTTTCCATCGGCTACATAGAAATGAATGGGAGCGTTGGCCTCGAGCATCCATTCATTTCTATGGGAGCAGCAGGGAGCTGCGCCTGGTGGTGGCCGGACCCCGGGAAACCTGGGGTCCTCCAGGCACAGCACTCCCCACTCCGTTCTCGATATAGGTGCGGATCCCAGCAGTGGGCGAAAAAGCATACTCTCTAACAGTCCTGATTTGTTGGGACCACAAAAAGGGAGGGGGTTATTCAGTTGGGGGGGCTTAAAACTTTTGATTTAAATGTGAAGAGGAGGTAACGCGTGTCCACAGATCACTGTACATTAATCAGAAATGGTGGATGGAGTAGGCCTCCAGAGTCACAAAGATGGTAGAGGGCCTATGTTCCTTTCCTATAATCTGGCCTTGATTCTAGAAAGAAATAATACTGTAAAATACCAGTATTCATGTCTCAATATCCCACTAGAAAATGTGGACCCCCCACCCCCCATTAAGGACTCTCATGAGCAGCTATAAAAAATGTTTCTCCCACTGGCGTACCCGGTATTCCTATTCATTTCATTAGGAACTGTGTAATGCCTCATTTCTCCTGTGGTGGTGCTGCAGGGAAACTGAACACTTGCTGCAGGGTTCATCCAAGGGTTACAGGCAATCACTGTGATCAGACACCATCTCATCAGCTCATCTTCTGTAAAAAAAAAAAAAAAAAAAAAAAATGGTTGTAGATAACCGGCTAGAAATGTTCTACCCATCTAGACGAGTACAATAAAAGTCCAGTAATCTGGCATTGCCAGGGAATGTCCTGGGTCATATTATATTTTTGAGTAATTGGACTTCTAAATGCTAAAAGTGGCTTCTCCATGTGTGGGGATCCTGTGTGATGTGTATGGGTGTGATTTCATATCTTCTCTTCAGTAGTATATAGTTCATGTTAAGACACATCAGTCATGTAGACATAGACCTCGCTCTACCAGTTTACTGTGTCACTTCCTTCTGTCATTCCACATGTGGCAAGCTGCTTGCCAAAGGGCCCTGGCATGTTCAGTCTTGAAGGGACTCTCTGATGCTGATTAAGGCTTCACCTGTCCCTTAAGCTGAGTGTACAACTCTAGAATAAGATCAACAAACCTTCAGCTTTACCCATTTCTTCAGTTCAAGTCAAAGGAAAAAGCTCACCGAACGCCTCCTCGTGTGCAAAGTAGTTTCATGACATAGTCCAGTGATTAAGTGCTGCAGTCTCTAGTGTCCAGTGGTATAGTGCCCCAGTTTCTGGTGTCTAGTGGTATTACCATCCAAGGTCCTGAAGATCAGTTGATTAATACTTGTCTCTCTGTTGTCAATTAAATTAATGTCCCTGGTCTCTAGCGGTTAAAGGGATTTTCCCAAAGTTGACATTTATCACCTCTCCTCACTGGTCTCCAGAGGTTTTGGTGTCCCATTCCTCTTGTTCACTGGTTTGGTGTCCCATCCTTGGTGTCCTATGGTCAAAATCTCTGTCCCTGGTGTCCAGTGGCTTGGTTTCAACCCCTCTTGTCCGCTAGTTCGTCCACACCATCCTTGGTGCCTAGAAGTTTAGGACTATATGATCAAACATCCCTGTTATTGGTGCTCTGTAGATTGCTGACCCATCCCTGGTGTCCAGTGGTCTCTGTCCTTGGTGCACAGTGGCTTAGTGCCCCTTCTCTGTTGTTCACTGGTTTAGTGCCCCTAACTCTGTTGCCCAGTCACTAACCATCTCTGGCTTTGGTTCCCACTGGCTTGGTGTCACATCCCTGTTGTCCACTGGTTCGTTGACCCATCCTTGGTGTCCAGTGGTTCAGCATCTCTGTCTCTGGTGTCCAGTGGCTTGTTGACAAATCTCTGTTTTCTACTGGTTTATTGACCAATCCCTAGTGCCCAGTGGTTCAGCATCTCTGTCTCTGTTGACCAGTGGTTTGGTGTTACATCTCTGTTTTCCAGTGTTTTTGTGCCCCATCCCTGGTGCATGGAGGTTTTGGACTATATAATTAAAACATTCCTGTCCATGGTACCCTGTAAGTTGGTGTCTAGTCCTTGGTGACAAATGGATAAGCATCTCTGTCCCTGTTGTCAGTGGTTAGGTGCTCCATCCATGGTGCCTAGAGGTTTCAGATTATATGACTAAACCTACCTAACCCTGGTGTCTTCTGGTTTGATACAGCATCCTTTGTGTCTTGAGTTTCAGTAAATATTTCCCTGGTTTCTACTATGTTTTTGGTGCTACCCAACTGTCCAGTGCTCACTTGCCTAGTACTATGCCCTCTAATACTGGAACGTCATTTACTGTACATTGCCTTTCCCTTGCTCCCTAGATCAAACTATACACTTACCTTGTGTTAGGGTCTACCATGCTTTAGTTTTACAACTGGTCTCTGAAAAATGAGAGTTGGAATCTTCCACTTTTCCCTTCCACTTGCTCAGTGCTCTCAATTGATTCCAATCTACTGAAACCCGAATCCTCTTATTTTTAGAGCTGAATCATTTATCAAATGACATTTATTTGTGGAGCAAGACATGGACCTCGGAGCTATGTCATCTATTTTAATCTATGCCTGGGAATCGTCCTTCGAGAAGCGTATGCCCCAAGAAGTATTTGCCCAGGCCAAGTGCTTCAAGGAGTATTTCGGTCATCTCCTTCTCTCCTCTGTGCTCCGAAATGTTTCAGCTGTTGCCGAGGATCTGCGAGGAATGTGCTCCCTGTTAATTTGATCTAATTATCACTAGTTAGCTTATGAAAGTTATGTCAAGGACTTCATCCCCAAAAGTCATTCTCGGCATTCTCAAGACCCAGGAAGGTGTCCTGCTGTCCGGTGGAGGAGAGATGGAATTTCAGAGACGGTTCCCATCTCTTCTCTCCTTGACAGTCCCAATGGCCTAGTTGAGTAGAGTCTCTACGCCAACAGTTGGATAATCATTTTGTGGGAGGCACAGGTGTTGTTGGACACACGATACCTCCAACGGTGAAAAGGAATGCTTGCGTGGTGAAAACAATACTGTTATTATGGTCCCTGAATGCACCTAAATGAGCTCTGACATCTTTGCTCCTTGCTGTCCTAAGTCAAGGATTGTTCGGTCTCACGTTACGCTTGTCTTGTGTACATTTTTCTCTCAATTACAGGGTTCTCTCTAAGGGATAGTAAATTCCAGTGATATATCTTGTCTGCCGTTCCATGGACAACCAAAAATCATAAGACTGCTTAACCCCTGGGTGAGCATCAATGCACTTTTTTAAAAGAAGACACTAAGATGTCTTAAACTTGTACAAACAACTTTTTATGGTGCAGCAAATTAGTCCTCTTTCCAAAACGAAAAGAAAGCTGTGCTTTGGATGATGTAAGCCATCTATAGAATAGATAAGTCAAATCTCATCCTTTTGAACAGGCCTTGAAGCATAACTTGGACGAGCCCATGTAGAAACAAAATAGCAGGTCTTGAATAAAACCACAAATCTTTTTTTTTTAAAAAGTCCAAAAATGGCACACAGCAGGACATCTCCCCACACCAGTCAACGCGTTTTGGACTGTGCTCAGTCCTTATTCATGATATGCTTCTCCTAAGGATCCGTGTACCAAGGACTAACAAAGCGGTGAGCTGATTGCATTTATTTTTTTTATAGCTAAGCCAATACCTCATCTGCAGACAGTTAATTCTGGTTGATTGTCCCCCATCAGTGCATGCAGAGAGTACTGGCTCAACTGAATGTCTAGATTCACTAAAGGACCATATCTCCTTACGGACAGCAACTTGTAGGCATAAGGAGTCTTAGAGGCCAGACAGCGCTCCTCTGGATTCTGGGTAAAAGATATGAAAAAAAAGCTGAGCCTCTGATTACACCAAATGTAAGATAAGTACCCTATAAGTCAATGCGCAACATTTTAAACAAGCATTGAAGCATACTTTGGATGATAGCTAAGCCAATACTTCATCTGCAGGCAGCTGTATCAGTGTGACGGCCCCTTAAATGGTTGAGAGGCCTTTGCCAGACTTCGTTGGGTACTATTTCTCCTTATGGAGAGCACCTAGTAGGCATAAGGAGATTTAAAGGCCAGGCTCCCAAAAAAGGTGACTGCAGATGAGGTACTGGCTTAGCTATCACCCAAGTTATGCTTTAAGGACTGTTTAAAATGTTGCACATTGACTTATAGGATAGCTATCTTACATTTGGTGACATCAGAGGCTCAGCTTTCTTTTTATTATCTAATGACAGCCTTCTCCTGCTCTAGCGGTGGGGCTCCTACTCTAACGGCTGTGGATAGGGGATACATTGTCACTATGGGTCGACCCCTTTAACATGTTATATGTCGCGATTTAGCAACTATGAAGTCCAAGGGGTTTAAGAAGGAGGGGGCTCCCTCTTTCACCGTCATTGACTAATAGGCCCCTAACAATGCCCCCTGGTGTCTGCCAAGTATGGAAGCCTATTAGGCCTGTCAGAGGCTAGATCTAATAGGCTGCATTTTAGAGTAAAATTACTGGTATAATACACTGGAAATCATGCAATATATGAGTGCATTACACTGCAATACATTAGTCAAACTATCGCATTTTCAAGCCCCCTTCTGGGACTAATAAATGTAAATAAAAATTCAATAACCCATTGTACTTAATTATTTAGTTATATCAATAAAACTACAACTCATCCTGCACAAATACAAGCCTTCCTACAAGTCTGTCAACAGTAAAATAAAAAAAAATTATCATATAAAGTAGTCAAGTAGTAGCAGTTAATCTAAATTTAGTATCACTGTAATGGCATTGACCCAGAGAACAGATTTACTATGTTATTTATACTACACTCTGAACGCCATAAAAACAAAACAAACCAAAAAAACTGCCAGAATTGCTGTTTTTTCTTAACCGCCACAAAAAAAAGGCATAAAAAGTGATCAACTTTACTGTCTTATGTACCCCAAAATGATACTAATAAAAACTACAAGTTATCCTGCAAAACTCCAGCCCTCACACATCTCTGTAGATAGAAAAATAAAAAATGTTATGGCACGTGGATGCGAAGATGCAAAACATTTTCATTTTTTTTACATAAGGGTTTTTTTCATTATGCAAAAGTTAAAAAAATAACTATTAAAAAACGATATATATTTGGTATCACTGTAATTAGAGATGAGTAGTGTTGAGCAAGTATGCTCGGCAGAACTCGTTGTTCGGCCGAACATGACAACGCTCGGGTACACTCGGTGTTCGGCCGAACATGCCAGCGCTCGGGTACACTCGGTGTTCAGCCGAACATGCCAACGCTCGGGTACACTCGGTGTTCGGCCGAACATGCCAGTGCTCGGGTACACTCGCTGTTCGGCCGAACATGCCAGCACTCGGGTACACTAGCTGTTCGGCCGAACATGCCGGCGCTCGGGTGCACTGGGTGTTCGGCCGAGCATGCCAGCGCTCGGGTGCACTCGGTGTTCGGCCGAACACCAGGTGTACTCGAGCACCATGCTCAAGTCCCCTCCCTGCGCACTAATTAATTAGCGTGCGGGGAGGGATGGCATTCAGTGTAATGCCATCTTAGCTACTGGCATTACACTGATCGGCGGGCGAGTGTTAGTCAGGGACAGCTGCCGCATGGAGGGAGAGAGAGTGTAGCGAAAGAGGCACGCTAGGAAGGGATAGATTTTATTTTACAAATAAATAAAAGCCCTTTTAAGGGCTATTGGACAATTTGGGGGCAATTTTTATTTAAATTAGGGGACTTGTGTAAACCAGGCACCCCCCGCTCTTCCAAGCTTCTGAGGGGGGGGTGCCTGGTTTAGTCCCATTGACTTACATTATGCTCGGGTGCTCGGCCGAGCACTCAAGCACCCCCGAGTGCTCGGCCACAGCACCTGAGCATACGAGCACACAGGTGCTCGATCATCACTAGAGATGAACGAATCATCCAAAATTCGCTTCGCCGAATGTTCGTTGAATTTTTTAAAAGATTTGTACGAATATGAAGCTATTCGGTCGAAGCTGCGGATAAATCATTCGTTATTCTGTCGTGTTCTGCAAACATTCCCTTGAATACTTACGCCTGAGCGTACAAAGTGCGTACAAAGCTTCAGCGTATTATTGTCTAGGCCCGCACAAAGAATGAATATTACGTAAATGTACGCTACTTAACTGAATATGTATGCATCAGCGTACAAATTATCAGATGCGTAGCATTAGCGTACAAATTATATGATGCGTTAGCATACAAAGATTTAAGGAGAATCTTCCGAATCGAATCTGAAAATATTCGGATTCGCTTTGGTGTAAAAAATAAAAAAAGATTCGTATGGAATCTACGAAGCGGCGAATAGATTCGCTCATCTCTAACTGTAATCATACTGAACCCAAGATTAAACATATGTTATTTATGCTGCAAAGTGAATGTCGCAAAATTGACTATGTAAAAAGACAATGGCGGTGTTGATGTGTTTTTTTTTTCCTTTCCTGTCTGTCCATGGCTATGCGTACCACTAAAAACTACAATCCCTCATACGACTCCATTGACGTAAAAATAACAAAAAGTTATAGCTCTTGAAATTCGATTGAAAAAAAATTCCTTGGTCATAAAAAAGTGTGAAACAGCCTGGTCAGTAAGGGGTTAACTATTAGTAAGCAGGAAGGACCGAATCCAATTTAGTACTAGCCCATATATGGGATAGGTGATAAATGCATGATCTCTGGGGGGACCCTCATGATCACAAGTGGGGGTGTCCGCGAGTCCCCTGTGTGGTCCCATAGAAATGAATGGAGTGGTGGTCACACATGTGCAGTACTGCTCCATTCACTCGGGAGACTCTGGAACCCCTGTGATCAAGGGGGTCCCCAGTGGTCTGTGGGACTGATGGAGACAGCTTAGCGCGGTACTCGTCAGTCTCAAAGACAGTGAATTGAGTGGGGGTCACACATGTGCAGTACTGCTCCATTCACTCGGGAGACTCTGGAACCCCTGTGATCAAGGGGGTCCCCAGTGGTCTGTGGGACTGATGGAGACAGCTTAGTGCGGTACTCGTCAGTCTCAAAGACAGTGAATTGAGTGGGGGTCACACATGTGCAGTACTGCTCCATTCACTCGGGAGACTCTGGAACCCCTGTGATCAAGGGGGTCCCCAGTGGTCTGTGGGACTGATGGAGACAGCTTAGTGCGGTACTCGTCAGTCTCAAAGACAGTGAATTGAGTGGGGGTCACACATGTGCAGTACTGCTCCATTCACTCGGGAGACTCTGGAACCCCTGTGATCAAGGGGGTCCCCAGTGGTCTGTGGGACTGATGGAGACAGCTTAGTGCGGTACTCGTCAGTCTCAAAGACAGTGAATTGAGTGGGGGTCACACATGTGCAGTACTGCTCCATTCACTCGGGAGACTCTGGAACCCCTGTGATCAAGGGGGTCCCCAGTGGTCTGTGGGACTGATGGAGACAGCTTAGTGCGGTACTCGTCAGTCTCAAAGACAGTGAATTGAGTGGGGGTCACACATGTGCAGTACTGCTCCATTCACTCGGGAGACTCTGGAACCCCTGTGATCAAGGGGGTCTCCAGTGGTCTGTGGGACTGATGGAGACAGCTTAGTGCGGTACTCGTCAGTCCCGTAGACAGTGAACAGAGCACTGGGCATGATCAGTTTCATGATCGCAGGGGTACCAGGGCTCGGACCCCAAATTAAATGTTGTCTTTTCTTTACCCTAGGACAATGGTGTCCAGGTTGGGGACCACTTCCCCAGGAGGTGCTTTTTTCTGAGCTCGTGTCCAGGTTGGGGACCACTTCCCCAGGAGGTGCTTTCTTCTGAGCTCGTTATCGGCCCCTGCTGACTCATTTACGTTGATTGAGCTGGTAACAGCTGTCGGGGAGCTGACAGCAGTTCTATAAAGCCAAACCGCTGCATGGAAATAACCCAAAACGGTCATAAAATGACAGAAAAACATTCTTTGCACTAAAAGAGCCATTCATAAATATTTTTTCTAGTCTGTAATTTCCTCATTTTCGTATATACCATACAATTTTCGAAATTTAGCTTTTTTTCTTTTCATTTTGCAAACCACAGAGGCGGTCACTGATGACATAATGAGACATTCTTTACTTAAAAGAGATCAGAGTCTATGGAAGACAAAGGAGGGCTTGTCAGGATATACATTAATCTTAGGCGGCCTCTACTACAGACTTTTCAAGTCTTTTTTGCTGCATTGCAGCTATTTTTTTCCATTGCGTTTTGCTCTTTTATGCCATATTGTTGCTATGTTTTATTGTATTTGCTCCTTGATGCTTCTATTTTATATTATACTTTGCTTTTATGCTGTGTTATTGATATCTTGTATTGTATTTGCTCTTTTTTTGCTGCATTGTTGCTCTTTATTATTGAATTTTGCTCTTTTATGCTGTATTGTTGCAATTTTTTACGTTTTGTTCTTTTATGCTGTATTGCTTCCATTTTATTGTATTGATCTGCTCGTTTTTTGCTTTATTTTCAGCTCCTTTTTATTGTATTTTTGACCTTTTTTGATTCTATTGTTCTAGGACCGACAAAAGGATCGTCGGCTCTTTGATTTCATTCAGCATTCATGTATGAACCACGACTTTTCTATGTGTTTTTCTTCAAAGGCGACGTCTTCAGGTAGCAATATCTATCATGAAAGGGGTGCTAGGAACTATAACAACCTTCTAACAAGGGCCAATTCCTGATTAAGGTAGGATCTTCTTAAAGGTCTCGTCAAAGTTTCCAATGAGACTTTGATAGGATCCAATAATCAATACTTTTAATTGGAGATGTCTCATGGAGGCCAAACCCAAGTCAATACCGAGCAGAAGTCAATGGGATTAGTAACATAGTAACATAGTTTATTGGGCCGAAAAAAGTCCTCTGTCCATCCAGTTCGACATGTTATCCTGCAAGTTGATCCAGAGGAAGGAAAAAAATCCCTGTGAGGTAGAAGCCAATTTTCCTCACTTTAGGGGAAAAAATTCCTTCCCGACTCCAATCAGGGAATCAGAATAACTCCCTGGATCAACGACCCCTCTCTAGTAACTATAACCTGTAATATTATTACCCTCCAGAAATACATCCAGGCCCCTCCTGATCTCTTATAGTGAACTTACCATCACCACCTCCTCAGGCAGAGAGTTCCATAGTCTCACTGCTCTTACCATAAAGAATCCTCTTCTATGTTTGTGTACAAACCTTCTTTCCTCCAGGCGCAGAGGATGTCCCCTCGTCACAGTCACAGTCCTGGGGATAAATAGATGATGGGAGAGATCTCTGTACTGACCTCTGATATATTTATATATAGTTATTACATCTCCCCTCAGTTGTCCCTAATTTTGATAATCTTTCTGGGTCCTGTAGTCCACCCATTCCAGTTATGACTTTAGTTGCCCCCCTCTGAACCCTCTCCAGCTCTGCTATGTCTGCCTTGTTCACAGGAGCCCAGAACTGTACACAGTCCTCCATATGTGGTCTGACTAGTGATTTGTAAAGTGGCAGGACTATGTTCTCATCACCGGCATCTATGCCTCTTTTGATGCAACCCAATTATCTTATTGGCCTTGGCAGCAGCTGTCTGACACTGGTTTCTACAGCTTAGTTTGCTGTTCACTAAAATTCCTAGGTCCTTTTCAATGTCAGTGTTACCCAGTGTTTTATGTCCCATTACTGCATCTTCTGTAAGCCTTCCTTTCCGCCAGCATGCTTTAGTAACTCTTCTGTTACATTTCTTTGAACCACATATTTGATGCCAGTCTTTATAAATTGTGTTATAGGGGTTGTCCCATCTGGACTTTTAGGGTATATCAATCAGATATGCACTAAATGTCTGATAGGGGCCGTTCCTACATCTGCAACCTGGTTCTTTCTCAAGAATAGGCCCTCACCTTTAAATTGAGACTACACCGTGTACGTGCAGCATCCTCTCCATTCATTGCTATGGGGCTTCTTAAAGGTCCCATAGCTGTAAATGCAGTAAGATGTCCATGCAAGGCTTGTTCTCCATCATGGAGATGCTTGGTCCTTGAGATATGTAGGAGCCGCACCTATCAGACATTTATGGCAAATCTTACTGATATAACTTTAATGTCCAGATGGGAAAACCCCTTCAAGCTGGATATACATATTACAGGTATGTTAGCCAACCCCACCACTTTCAACTGGACCTTCAGGTCAAGGAGAGGAAAGACGTGCTGAGTTGGTAGCCACCTACTCTAAGATATTTGGCTTAAAGAAGAATTCCCGCAAAAATTTTTATTCCATGTCCAGCTAGAAATGTACATGATGTAATCTGTAGTGAATGTAATTTTCTTACCAGTGTCTGTATTTGTGAGTTATATCTCCCTGATGTTTCTCATCTGTGTCATGTGACCAGCAATCAGACTCACCAACTCACACAGCATCTTATGTGTGGACAGGAAGTCTAATTCTCTATGTATTCCTATGGGAGCCTCACTCTCAGTCTCATAGGAATGAATAGAGCAGTAACTGGCTTCCTGTCCTGGGTCAGTTGGAGGTCAGGGAGTTGGTCACATGACCCAGCTACAATTAGAAGAGAGGGGATAACTCAGAATTACAGTCTCTGATGAGAAGATTACATTCACTACAGATTACATCATGCACCTTTCTAAAAAAATTTGCGGGAGTTCTTCTTTAAGGTCAGTGGGAAAGGTTTGGTGCACAAGCATGGGATAGTCCCATCATTTTTCCTTGCTTAAAGGGAACCTGTCATCTCCGAAACACCCCCTGAACTAGAATAAGCGGTGTATAGTGTAAATGATGCTGAATCCGAATATGTAAGTTTTATCTTCATACTCACTTCCATTCTGACGCTGTGCTCCCACAAACCGACAGTAAAATGCATTGAGAGGCCAGTGAGTGCATTTTACTGCTGGTTTGTGGGAGCACAGCATCAGAATGGAAGTGAGTATGAAGATAAAATGTACATATTCGGATTCAGCATCATTCACACTATACAACACTTACTCTAGTTCAGGGGGTGTTTCGGAGATGACAGGTTCCCTTTAAGTAGCATTTTAATGAAAGTGAATGAAAAAGTTACAGAAGAGCATCTCACTCTGTCCCTATTCATCTGTTTTACGTGGTGCCAAAGTTGCCATCCATTGAAAGTTGGTCAATATCTAATGTCCTCTGTGCATTGATTTGTGGGACCCACTGGGCTCCTATGGCTGAAGTCATGGACAACTCTAAGTGTACGTGGGCACTTGGGTTCCTCAGAGTCATGGTGAGATTACCACCCTTGGGCCCTGGCATCTACCTAGACTTCCTGATGTCAGCATGGGGTGGATGATCTCTCGGCAGTCCCCTGATATCTCAATCACAGCTTCTATTCTTTGCCAGGTTCAGGAGTAAGTGACTTTTTGGTGTTAAGCAATGATAATTCTGCAGATCCAGTAAGTCCGCCTGCCGTGTACAGTCCTGGTGATTATATTCTTCCTTCATCTGGTGCTCCGTACATGTCACTAACACTTCTTCTGAGCAGATTTATCTTGGCAGAAGAGCTTGTGATAATGAAAAGTGCGGCATACTTGTGTGTGTTACATCTGGGCCCCAGCTACAATTTTCCATTAGCTAGAGTTCACTGCTTAGTGCAGCCTGGGATACTTTAGGATTATCCTTGTTTTCTTAATTATTCCCTGTTATTACAATATGGGCTTATTAGATATGGATGGCCAATCCTAAGGATAGGTCATCAATGTCAGATTGACACCCTGCACCCCCCAAGCATCAGCTATGTCAGGCGGCTGGTGGAAACTACAGAGCAGAAGGCCCCTGAAGCCTGTAGATACCCCGGCTGGAGTATGCAGTACCTTGACAGGGACAGAGCCTTCTGCTAGGTCCATGGTATAGTTTCTAGTCTCGAAGGCTGCCCAAAACAGCTGATAGGTGGAGGTGCCAGGTATCAGACCCCCCATTGATCTGAGATTGTTGACCTATTCTGAGCATAACCAGGAGTAGTAGCCACTCCAGATCATTGGAGCTTGAATGCAGGTGACATCACATAGTAGGCTTGAACTGACCAATGGGGGAACATGTGAATCTACCAGTGGGCCCCTAAACAAAATGGGCCCCAAGTCCTCCATTCCTGCTCAAGTGACACATGATTATTTGTGTGTAGCTGCACAGTGGGCCCCCAGAATGAAGTTTACTGGTGCGCCCTAGGCACCCCAGTCTGACACAGTCACCCCCAGATCAGAGGGGGGTTACTAAGGTGGACCCGATATCCATGACTGCAAGGTGCAGCAAAGCTATTGGTGACGTTTCTGCAGAGGAGTTCAGCAAAAAGCAGGAGGCACCTGGGGTAACAATGGTATCATCAACCAAGTCACCCTTCACTGTGTTGTGTTAAGGATTCCAGAGACTGTTAAAGGAGCTAGGCACTTGAGATACTTGGTGTGCACCAGAGAGATTGATGCCACCGTTCCAGATCAGGCCTCTTACTGTTACTCACTGTGTGAAGTGGATTCAGGAATTTGCGCATGCACCACTGTGTCCATCTGCAGTGGAAGTAAGGTCCCATCCTAACCCAAGCTGGAAACCATGTGACATCGGTGGAAGCTGGATTTTTATATGAGGAACGTCAAATGACCGGGTTCCAAGCAACTTCTGGAAGGTAAGTATATTACAAACTTTCTCCTACAGCTATGTTCTGTGTCATTAAAGGGGTATCTCCTTCTTGGACATTGGGGGCAAATCCTAGCGATACCCACCTCTGGAACCCGCACCTATACTTAGAAAGGAGCCTGCAATGTGGCGGAGGGCACACAGCGCATGCACGGCCACCCTCCATTCATTTCTACAGGAGCGCCAAAAATAGCTGAGTGGCGCCCTCGGCTTTTTTCAGAAGTCCCTTTGAAATGAATTGGAGGTGCGCAAGCGCTGCCTCCTCTCCATTACCTTCTATGGGGCTTACAGAAATAGCTTTGCCAGCTCTGGTCTATTTTCAGCGTTCCCATAGGAATGAAAGGAGGGTGGCTGCGCATGTGCAGTGTGCACTGCATCACTTTCTAACTATAGGTGTCAGGGGCGGACTGGGAACTTAACCCCTTTGCGCCCAGCGCCGTAATAGTACGGCGCTGGGCGTGTGTTTCAAGATGGCGCCCGCTCCTGCACGGAGCGGGCGTGATGGCCGCGGGTGACCTGCACAACCCTACTAGCAGCACCCGCGGCTAACGTCCGCGACCGCCATTAATGCCGATCGCGGACATTTAACCCCTCGGGTGCCGCGGTCAAGCCTGACCGCAGCACCCGAAGTCGGCAAACACCAGAAGCGTACGCTTCCGGTGTTGTTCCGGCTCCCCGTGTGACGATCGGAGGAGCCGGAGCGTGCCTGCAGCAGCCCCTGTCATAGTCAATGACATGAGGCTGCTGCATAGACTTTCCTATGGAGCCCTTCTGTGTATTAGGGCTCCATAGGAAAGCATTGATATCCTCATAGACTCCAATGTAAGTGCATTGGAGTCTATGATATAAGCAATCAGATGATTGCTAGTTATAGTTCCCTATGGGAACTATAAAAAAGTGTAAAAAAAATAAATAAAGTTTTTTTTTTAAAAGAAATAAAAAAAACCTAAAAGTTCAAATCACCCCCCTTTCCCGAAAATAAAAATAAAAGTATTAAAAAAAAATACACATCATGGGTATCGCCATGTGTGAAAACGCCGATATTATAAAAAAAAATAACAATATTTCCCATACGGAAAAAAAGCGAAACGGAAAAAAGCGTCAAAATGGCCGATTTGCCATTTTTTGTCACTTTAAAAAAAAAAAAAAAAATTAACAAAAAGCGATCAAAAAGTCATACACACCCCAGAATGGTATCAATAAAAATTTCAGATCGCCCCGCAAAAAATGAGCCCCCAAACAGCTCCGTACACAAAAATACCAAAAAGTTATAGGGGTCAAGAACTGGAAAAAAAAAAAGTCCAACTTTATAATTTTTTTATCACTATCAAAACGCAAGAAAAACTATACATATTAGGTATCGCCGGATTCATACTGACCTGTAGAATGAAAGTAACTGGTCAGTTTTAACGCACATTGAACGCCGTAAATAAAAAACCTGTGGCGGAATTGCGTTTTTTTTCTTTTCAATTTCATCTGATTTGGAATTTTTTTTCCCGCTTCCCACTACACCATATGCAATATTAAATGGTGGCGTTGGAAAGTACAACTTGTCCCGCAAAAAACAAGCCCTCATACAGCTATGTGAACTGAAAAATAAAAAAGTTTTGGCTGTGTGAAGGCAAGGATCACAAAACGAAAACGCAAAACCGAAAAAACCTCCGGGGCTCAAAGGGTTAAAGTGGCCCTGGAAAAAATACTAAAACTGGCCCCGTTTTGTAGTGGGGTCCAGATTGATGGAAGGCAGGGCCAGCAATACCATATTGTGGCACATTATACCACCCCAACAGAACCAAATACCTCAGTCCATCACAAATTCCATCCTCAAAAACTTCCACTGACCGGCCATGAGGAGGACTCAGGAGGCCCCCTGACCGGGAAAGTTTCCCTGTAAGGTCTATGGCCAATCCGTCCCTGTTAGGTGTGGACCCCAGAGTTGGGATCTGCACCTATCAGACATTGGGGGCATATCCTAGTGAAATTCCCCCCCAATGTCAAGGATGAGAATATCCCTTTAAGGTGACTTTGTGTGACCCCTTGACTCTGGAAAGCCCCATGAAGTAACTCTGTTCTTGTAGACTAACACTAAGTGATTTTCCCGGTTCTCCTGGATGACATAAGCTTGTGAGGCTCATACTTTTTCTTATAAGGAGACAACAAAAAAACACTGTTATAGCCAATAACAGAGGAACGAAAGCCAAGAAAAAGCCAGAGTGATTTATGGGCCGAAATACCTGGTGCCTTGTCTTTAGCTAAGACGGCAACAGCTAAGCCCAGGCCATTGGCAAAGCCGACCAGTGTCCCGAGCCAATGTAGACACTAAGAAAATGAACTGAAACCCATAATTCTGCAGAATCCCTGTGCCTGGGGTGATTTCAGGTCAGGCCTCTGAATACACTAGAACCCTATAAAATTTAGGAAGACAACACAAGACAAAAATGCTTTGGTTTTTTTGGGGGAAGCGGCCTGTGGTTTCCTTTCAGAGCGCTCCCTCTGGGGATGCTTCTAGCATAGTTAATGAGGGTCTTGCTCAGACGCACTGAGCCCTGGAATCATTAGATCCCTAGAATGCAAATGTTTTCTCCTAAAAGACTGCAAGGCTTTTCTCCACTGCAAAGCACATGGTGATGTTCTGGTGTGTTTTACGTGAGGCATGCACTGCACTGGTGTTTCCATCATAGTTAGTTAAAGGGTGGATTCCACAGCTGGTCCTAAAATGTCCACATTAGCATACCTCCTAACTTTGGAAATGGACAAAGAGGGACAAATTGTGCGGCACTAGGCCACGCCTCTAACTCCGCCCAAAACATAACTATACACCTAATCCCACTCAGTCCCCTTACTCCCCTACATAGTAATTATTCCCCAGTTATGTGCCCCCAGTAATATGCCCAGTTATGTGCCCCCAGTAATATGCCCAGCTTGCCCCCCAGTAATATGCCCAGTTATGTGCCCCCAGTAATATGCCCAGCTGTGCCCCCAGTAATATGCCAAGTTATGTGCCCCCAGTAATATGCCCAGTTATGTGCCCCCAGTAATATGCCCAGCTTGCCCCCCAGTAATATGCCCAGTTATGTGCACCCAGTAATATGCCCAGTTATGTGCCCCCAGTAATATGCCCTGTTATGTGCCCCCAGTAATATGCCCAGCTTGCCCCCCAGTAACATGCCCAGTTATGTGCCCCCAGTAATATGCCCAGTTATGTGCACCCAGTAATATGCCCAGTTATGTGCCCCCAGTAATATGCCCTGTTATGTGCCCCCAGTAATATGACCAGCTGTGCCCCCCCAGTAATATGCCCACATTGTGCCCCCCTGTAATACGCCCACATTATGCTCCCCCAGTAATGTTGTGCTCCCACTAATGTGTCCACATTGTGCTCCCCAGTTTATGTTGTGCCCCCAGTGATATGCCCACATTGTGCCCCCAGTAATATATTGTCCCCCAGTAATATGCCCACCTTGTGCCATTCACAATGACCTTCTTTCTAGCAGCATCACCAGCAGGACATCTTCTTCTCTACTCTGGAGCGGGCGGGGCCAATGCTGACTGATGGCCGGCTCCGCCCCCCGCCCAGACCGAAGGTGTGGAGAGCCGCCTGGAGGTACGGAGAGCCTGCAGGGGGGATGGGAGGGAGAATAGATGAAGCAACGAGCCGATGCCAGCTCTCTGCTTCATCACCATTCAGGCAACTGTCTCTGCGTCCTATGGATGCAGGGACAGCTGCCAGAAACCGGGACATACCTCCCCGTAACGGGGACAGCCACTGTAATCCGGGACAGTCCCGCTGGATCCGGGACGGTTGGGAGGTATGCATTAGTACACCTGAGACATGTTAGCGCACATTGATCTTTCATGGTCCCTCTTGGACTACCTGCTTTTTATTGAGTGAGATCTTGGTAAACAGCTGTTTGTCAGGAGTCTAGCTGTGGGCACCTCCAACAATCAGCTGATATAACAGGAAGTACTAATGGTCAATAGAAGCAGTATACATATACTGGACTTGAAAATTCTTCCAGGAACATCTGGGAGGCTTCTGGGAAAAAAAAGGAGACCTTTAGGACTCCCAGAAAAATTATCAAATCTTGGTGTTGTTGAAGCCCCCTACCATCTCCCGGGAAACTATCAAAGCCTTCTACCACCTTGTACTATGTGGCGCCAGGATGTTGCGTCCCGGGAAACCATCAAAGCCTTCTACCACCTTGTACTGTGTGGCGCCAGGATGTTGCATCATCAGGCACGGTCTCCATGTCCAAAAACACAGCAAGGGGGTGATGCTTCATCATGTGACTTGCCTTCAAATGGGTGTAGCTTGCAAAAATGTGAGTGCCAGCACCCGTCACCGCTCCAACCTCCTGGGTGGCACTGGTAGAGATACTGGGTGGTGCATTCACAGTACACACGGCCATCTGACCTATAATATGACACAGCCATTGCACTTGTTAGGAAGTCCAGCGTGTTGGTCAATCTGGATATTCAACAAGTGGCCCAATTAAGGGCATATTGGAGGACCAATCAGAGCACTTGGTGCTCTAGTTGAGACCGTCTTGCCGTGATACCTGTGCCAGTTACTGTTATATTGGATTTCTATCTCAGATTCATGTTTCCGATCCAGTTTCCCTTGACTACGCCTGTGGATTAATCCTTTTAATTTCTTCTTGCCTACCATTTTGTCGCTTGAAGTTCCCTCCTAGTTTTAGCTAGCCTCCGATTCTGTATTTAGACCATACTTGTCCACTCAAGGACAGGAAAATGGGGAGACCTCAAAAAGTTGGCACATCTCCCTGCCACTGGAGAAACTCTGTTTGGCACTGAGATGCTGGGTCATCAGACTCCCTGTTTCAGGGTCCAAAGCATATTTAGAGGGTGGCAGCGTGCCACATATAAAGGGGTTTGAAAGCCAATGCACTAAGCGTGCTGCACCCTCAGATCTCCTGGTGGCCTCTTCTTGAAAGTTGGCAGCCATGTTTTAGACTCCGCTTGGTGAAGTTTGAGAAAGTGGAGAGTGAGGCACTTTTGAGGCACTCCTTTCAATTTGGGTCGAAGTTATTTGAAGCCGAATTGAAATAGTTGGCCGATTGGGCCAAACTGGACCCAAATCGAAATGTAAAAATACTTATCGGCACATTAAGTGGGCAGCAATCTTTGACCTTCCGGAGGGCTCTTTTTGGAAGTTGGCAACCATATTTTACACTCCACTTGGTGGAGTATGTGAGACAGAAGAGAGAGAGAGAGATGCACATTTGGTCAACTTTCGATTCAGGTTGAATTTATTTGGAGTCGGATCAAATCGATCAGCCATTTTGACCATATCAGACCTGGAAAAAATATTAAGAATTTACCACTTTTGTGCAGACAATTGATTGATATAAATGGTAAATGTGTAATGCTTCATTTCCCCTGTGGTGGCGCTGCAGGGAACTAAACACTTAGTAACAGTTTTCCTTCCAGATTACAGCTGATCGGTGGTGGTTTCAACCTAGAAGACACTTTGGCAAGGGGATCCTTCTAACACATATGGATGGTCCAAGAATAATAAAATACAAAAGAGCGGAAGCAGTTAAAATGGTGTCTTTCTCTTATCGCGGGAGGAAAATTTAGTCCTCTAGTCCCCCACCTCCTCCTTCCCTCAGTCTGTGCTCACTTTCCCAAGAGAGAAATAAAACAAAACCCCGAGCAATTTCACAGCAGTCGTTAGGATTTTGCAGTCAACCTAAAATAATAACTGGTTGACCTCCTTGAAGACCCTTCACTTGACCATGGGAGACGTCAAATCCGCCGGACACGTCCTGTTAACAATGCTCTCATTCGTCTTTGTGTAAAGTCACTTTTCCTTAGGTTACGTGCCGTGCCTTAATGCCTGGAGAAAGTCTCTTTATTTATCGGCCATTGTCCTGCTGTGTCCATACGAGGCATACTAAGGACGTTGTTTACTTATTTAAATGCACCTCGAAGACACAGTGAAAGACGGAGGCTGTATCCACGGTGACACCGCTGATGTCATAACCCTCTGTGCGTCTATAGCCCCCTTTCAGCCGCATTGCTCGGACATGGGCTCCCAAGGAAATAAAAAAAATCCCAAGACGTTGGCCAATTCAATTCTCCTTCCAGCATCGGACAAAGCCCTTCGAGATGTGAATCGGATGGCACCGCAAGACTGCTGTCGAAGAGATGGAACGAACTAGCAAGGGCATGTCTGCACCAAGCCGGCTCCAGGGGTATTGTGGGTAAACAATGGCAGCACTGATAGAAGCCGCAGAGATTGAAATCGACGAGGAAGCCAATTTAAGGCAGTGAATGGACGAGAAGAATAAGGCAGTGAGGATCTGCACAAAAGTGCGGCCAACGAAATCAAAAAGTTGCCTTCATGGAGGCTTTTGTAGCTGGATTATCAGGTAGGAGGCGCTGAGTGAAAAATGACTTGGTGGGAAACCAGTACGTGCAGTAAGCATTTCTATGAGGAAAACCAAAAATAAGAAGAAACACAGAAACTTTTTGTCATTCTGCAAGACACCCCTAAATCGAGGACAGGAGTCCTTTACCTTCTGGTACTCTCCATGATGGGCTGCAGTTCAGTTTTTTCCATGCTTAGTCTCCAGTGCAGGCAATGGGGGGAAATGGGTTTCATATCTGTGTCGTACTGATGTTCTCCAAGTCTTGCTAGATGATATCACATGAGTCTCCCAAGAGCATGTCAGGTGATCCACTATGCAGGCTCTCCACAGATCACCCGTTACATATTCTGGCCTCCAGACCATCACCTTTCTTCCCAATAAACAAGCCACTCTGACCTACAGCCCACTAACGCTCCGCCAATGAAAAAGCTTTGGTCTCCAACCCAGTACCAATGGAAAAGCCCAGGCTTAACATATTCCCAACAGGATGCATGGACTCTCTTGGTGGATAGTGGAGTTACCCTCTTTTATCACCCTAATATTAGTGTTGTGATGTAGCATTCTTCCATCACAACACACACCTACAAAACTATCAGGCTATCCTGGGCCTATGCTGAGGCTTGTCCTGATTATAGATGAGAATATAGCATTTTCGTTGCCATGACATTGTGAGAGACTGCAGGGATATTACTTACTACTAGACCACCAGGGATATTATTTACTACTAGACCACCAGGGATATTATTTACTGCTAGACCACTAGACCATCAGGGATATTATTTACTGCTAGACCACTAGACCATCAGGGATATTATTTACTACTAAACCACTAAATCCCAGGACCACTAGGTATATTAATTACTACTAGACCATCAGGGATATTATTTACTACTAGACCACTAGGGATATTATTTACTGCTAGCCCACTAGACCATCAGGAATATTATTTACTACTAAACCACTAAAGCCCAGGACCACTAGGTATATTAATTACTACTAGACCATCAGGGATATTACTTACTACTAGACCACTAGACCACCAGGGATATATTTTTTACTACTAGACCACTAGACCATCAGAGATATTATTTACTACTAAACCACTAAATCCCAGGACCACTAGGTATATTAATTACTACTAGACCACTAGACCATCAAGGATATTATTTACTACTAGACCACTAGACCACCAGGGATATTATTTACTGCTAGACCACTAGACCATCAGGGATATTATTTACTACTAAACCACTAAATCCCAGGACCACTAGGTATATTAATTACTACTAGACCACTAGACCATCAGGGATATTACTTACTACTAGACCACTAGACCATCAGGGATATTATTTACTACTAGACCACCAGGGATATTATTTACTGCTAGACCACTAGACCATCAGGGATATTATTTACTACTAAACCACTAAATCCCAGGACCACTAGGTATATTAATTACTACTAGACCACTAGACCATCAGGGATATTACTTGCTACTAGACCACTAGACCACCAGGGATATATTTTTTACTACTAGACCACTAGACCATCAGAGATATTATTTACTACTAAACCACTAAATCCCAGGACCACTAGGTATATTAATTACTACTAGACCACTAGACCATCAAGGATATTATTTACTACTAGACCACTAGACCACCAGGGATATTATTTACTGCTAGACCACTAGACCATCAGGGATATTATTTACTACTAAACCACTAAATCCCAGGACCACTAGGTATATTAATTACTACTAGACCACTAGACCATCAGGGATATTACTTACTACTAGACCACTAGACCATCAGGGATATTATTTACTACTAGACCACCAGGGATATTATTTACTGCTAGACCACTAGACCATCAGGGATATTATTTACTACTAAACCACTAAATCCCAGGACCACTAGGTATATTAATTACTACTAGACCACTAGACCATCAGGGATATTACTTGCTACTAGACCACTAGACCACCAGGGATATTATTTACTACTAGACCACTAGACCATCAGAGATATTATTTACTACTAAACCACTAAATCCCAGGACCACTAGGTATATTAATTACTACTAGACCACTAGACCATCAGGGATATTATTTACTACTAGACCACTAGACCACCAGGGATATTATTTACTGCTAGACCACTAGACCATCAGAGATATTATTTACTACTAAACCACTAAATCCCAGGACCACTGGGCATATAAATTACTACTAGACCACTAGACTTCTAGTCTTATTTACTACAAGATCACTACCTTCCTAAACTACCAGAGATATCCCTACTAGACCCGAGACCACCAGAGGTATTATTTACTATTAGACCACTAGATGCCTAGACCAGCAGGGATATTATTTAATCCTAGATCATTAGACTTCTAAACCAACATAGATATTAATTACTACACTAGACCAGTACAGCAACAGAAATATTAATTACTACTAAACCAGTAGACCCCTAGACCAACACTAGACCACCTGAGGTATTATTACAACATTAGCTTCCTAGACTTTCAGGGATATTATTTCATGCTAGATCACTAGATTCCTAAACTACCAGGGATATTATTTACTACTAGACCAGTAGAACCCTGGACCAACACTAGACCACTAGAGATATTACTTACTATCAGACCACTAAAGGCCTTAGACCACCAGAGATATTATTTAGTATTGGACCACTGAAGGCCCTAGACCACCAGGGATATAGCAGTTACTACAAGAGTATTGTCATGAATCCTATAAATATATAGTAGGGGTTATTGTGGCTTCTACACTAAACGATTATGGTCCCCCTGGTAAACGTCCTATGCAGCTTTACCCACCCCTACATAATGGACAAAGAACTGATGCAGTAATCCCATTCTACTCCCTATGAAACCCCAGATGATCCTGAATAAGACTGAATAGTGACGTGTGCAAACCCAAATGCTGAATATTCTTCCTGAATATATTTCCACCTAGACCATCAGGGATGTAAATATTAACCCCTAGACCACCTGGGATATCATTAAACACTGACCCTTCAAGGACCTCAACCAACAAGAATGACCATGGCATGGATAAAGCACTAGTAGACCATGAAATCACGAGTTCCACTCTTGAATAATAAATCGGGCTTGTTTCACAGCCCGTGTGAGCATCAGCCAATACAACATAGTCCGAGATCTTTTAAAATTCCCCTGTCTACAGCTCATCGAAGCTTTATTCAGTGCAGTCTCTCGAAGGTCCACACAAGTTGAGGTTCACTTTAAGACTTTCCAAAGTCAGCATTTTCCCTTGACCTCAGGTGGTCTGCAAACTTTAGTCCGTTTCCCAGTATTTTCAACTTTATTGCTTCTCCATTGTTCTCTGTCCACGGGAGATATCTGTAAGTTGATTTTCCACGTTAAGAATATACAGTAACCATTGGCTACTGCCGGACACAAAGGGCGACAAATTGATGTCTTCTAGCGGCAGATGGGGCTGACGTGAGGTTACCATCGGCAATGGAAGTGGAATGCGAGATGGAAAATGAGCCGTTTTCCAGAGAAAACCACCCAGATAAGGAGAAAAGAAAATGTCCTTTAATAAATCGGATTGCCTCACCGGCGTCCTGATGAGATTTGGGGTCGGGGAATATTCTAAATTTATTCTAGACCATGAGAAAAGGGATCAAAGTATGTAAGAAACCGAAGAGTTCAAAGCCAAACCGTCCACTAAAACGAGTAAATGACCGAGGACTTGTTGGATGGTTAATGTCTCGGATCAATGTTTTCCAAGTCAGCTGTCTCCATAGGGTTGAGGTTGTGTATTTTATGACACATTCGGACGATGGGCCAAGGAACATAAAAATTCACTTCATTTTAGGCGAATGTAATATATTTTGTATGGCTATCGTCCCGAAACATAAAGCCAGAAGTGCTTCGGGAGCCGGTAGGAAGATGTGCGCGTGGAGGACTTCTCTAGAGATGCACCATCACTGAGGAAATCACTCCTCCCCGATCACTCGTTACAATCTCAGTTTTCACAGAAGCTTTCATAAAGCCGACCATTTATGTAATCCTTATTCCATCCAGATCCTTCATGAACATGCATGAAAACTTTGGGGTTAAAACAGGCTTTTAGGAATCGGCATTGGGCAAACAATTGTGTAAATGGCTCCATGCGACGTGCCACGGGTGAGAAATATTTCTGTGTGATATAGGATTAAGATGGATCCGAACCAGGAGAATAATTAGATCAGGGTGTGACGAGTACGAATATGAGAAATCCAACACCTCCTGTATTTACACAACGGGTTGTGCACTCGAGAAGGTTTGCGCCGCAGATGCCTCTTGTTAACCCTTTGTTATGTAGAGGAGTCCTCGACTCATTGCTAACGCGCTGTTTATGCATTTTGACTATATTGTGCTGCTCAACAATGAATATATCCATACAAATCAGTAGAACTCAAGCAGACTTAAAGTGCAGGATCAACCCTATTAAACCAGACATGCTGCCTGATAGGGTTGATCCTGCTGATTAAAATGACACCTGTCTTGTGAAAATCGGTTGCAGCATTCCCGAGAAAAGAGGCTTTCATTCTTTCAGGACATGAGGACTTCAGTGCACTGAGGGGCGGGGTCAGCAATGGAAAGCTGAGGCGCACCAAGGGTCTAAGCTCCGCCCTTCAATACAATGAATAAAAAACGTTTTTTTCTCAGGAATGCCACAACAGATTTTTACAAGACAGGTGTCATTTTAATCAGCAGAATCAACCCTGTCTGGATTACTAGGGTAGATACTGCTAACAGGTGTTCTTGAACCCCCCCCCCCTTCCTAAAAGGTGTCAAGTTCTCTGGTTTCTTTCTTCTAGCAACATGGTATTGTAGCTCAACTCCATTAAAGTGGTTGGGCTTAGGTGCGATACTGCATTCAACCTGTGGGCAGGTGTGGCACTGTTTCTGAACAAAATTATATAATAAAATTGTAATAGCAATTCTGGAGCATCTCTTCTTACGACTCTTTGTTGTCCCCTGTCTCTATTAATCCTACTAGAAATTTATGAATGATTTGGTTTGGTTCAGTTAGGGGTGTGTCCCTGCACAGCCTGACACTATCCAATCATTGTGGGGACACCCCCCTAAACTGCTAACCCCCAGCTGGACCAATAATAGAGGAATGGCACAACATAGAGTCATAAGAACAGACGCTCCAGAATTGTTATTACATATGGAATGGAAGTGGTTACTAAAACAGGCATGTCAGGAGTGGGGACAGCTCCTCTTTAAGGTCCAAATGATGGGTTAAAATTACCTCCTTGTGCAGTGACCCGCTGGTTCACTGTTTAAGTTGCGAAACGGTTAATGCTATAATTTTATGGTTCACTTCAAAGTTGCTGCAATGCTATCTATACACTGATCCAGAAATGCTATATATGCAACTGTCCTGAATTTAACAGGACTATCCCTGATTTTCAGAGACAGTCCTGGCAAAGTTGCACATTCTAGGGCCAAAAATGACCAGGACTAATGAAAACTAGACCTATAAATGGGTTTTCCTTGGTGGGTGGGGGTCAGGGGCCCAGGGGTGGGACTTATATGCCCTGTTTTTACCAGGGAAGAAATAGTTATAATAATTAAAGGGGTTGTTCTGTAAATTATTTTTCACTCTAAAGTGTATTTTCATCAATTGCTCGAGCACCCATGTCTTACTTCATTTACCTCATTTGCAGTTTTCTCTTATCCCCCATGTTTGAATTCTACTTCCTGGTTTGTCATGTGACTGCTGTCCCACCATCCCTTATGACAGTGAGACAAGTCCTGTCATCAGCAGATCATGTGACACTAACCACGCCCCTTGTTCTTACCAGTGATGCTTCCTACAACCTACATCATAAGACTCCAATGCAGGACGTAACCAATAGCAACTGAAAATTGGAACTGATTTGCCACAGGGTGCAATGGTCGGCTAATAACTTTTAAAAAATGCAGTTTTGATAAATGATGGTAACAGTAATATCCGTTGGGTGAGATACATTTATATTAGTGGCACAACCCCTTTAAGCTGGCAGCCTTGGTTACGGTTGCCAGGTAGTGGGCTGGCCCCATTTTCCCGTGGCTAGAATAGTATAGAGTTCCTATCAAATCAGGCTAGAGTGAAGACCTGCTTGGTGAGTGCTGCTGCCAAGTAGGCCTAGAGAGAACTGTTCTCAGGGTGGCACCATCCCTATTTGAGTATGATGCTGCCAGAAAAAGCAACTAAGGAACAACCTCTGAGGGAAAGAAGCACTGAATTTCTATGGATAGTTGAGGACTAAAATTGAGCGCGTGGTAACGCACACTTACGGCTTTGGACTTTACTGCACATGGTTAGGGTTCACTGCTTCTGGTGCCCACCACACTACTGAGAAGCACTGGCCATCTGATCTAGAACTGTACCCCACTACTTGGGAAAATGCAGTGATATAGAGCCTTTGCTCATTTGGGAAGACTGCATGGTATATCAGCCACCACCAGGAGGGAGATTCCTAAAGTCCAGGGTGTGCCCCGAGGGGAAGAAGGGTTGTGCCCCTTCACTTACAGCCTGTGTGGTCTGGGGGGGATTGGCCACAGTGAGGACTACAACCATCCTCATTGCCACAGCCTCCACTCCCATCCTATCCAGCCAGCCACGCATGCCCTCCCTCTGTGGGCCGACCCATGGCACCTGGTTTACTGTAACTTTCCAGATTCTTGTCTATCACTTGGCAGAGCCTTTCTTCCAACCTACGCCCATGGAGTTGCTCATAAATGGTGTCCTATTTGACATTGTCAGAGCTACAGATTACTATTCGCTCAAGTTACTGTCGGCCATGACACCATCACCAGTCTTAGCTTAGAGACCTTGGTTGTTTGTGAAGAAATGTTTCATCAACAGTCTTTACTGTGATATAACTGGTCTTCTCAGTAATGTCCACAGTCCATAGGAACCATTCTTCCTCCAGGTAATGTATCTGGGACGTACACCTCAGCGATTCTTCTTCTCAATACATGTTTAATTCATTGGAGACCTGGCTCCAGTTGCACTTCCGATGGTCGGATCAGGTGGATGTTAGTTCAGCTGAATTTCTGTTACTGAGCGACCACAGTGCTTCCAGGTTCCCACCCTTGGCAGACTTCTCTTCTTCTTCTAGCTGACTGGTAAAATAATCTGTGTTATAACTCAATCATGCCTTTCATCCTCTGCTAGGATATATTTACTTCACAGCGACTCAGTCTTTTCCCTGGTAAATGGTGTGTGTGTGTTACGATCCCTACAGGTTCTAATCTGAAAGCCTACCTGAATGCCAGTCACAGCCAGCTGGCAGCAAGTTTGCAGATGGCTGGTTTTCTGGACACTGGGCAGAGTTGCACAGCTAGCAAGGAGAACAAGTCAGATTTGAGGGTAGTAGAAGAGTCTTGGCATCATGGACAAGGTGTCACGTTCTGTCACTCGTTCTGTCACTAAGTGCAGTCCTGAGCTTAAACCCCACCTCTGACCCGGCCTACTTGCACGACCCATCCTAGGCGATGGCGTACAACTAGTCGACGGTCCCTAACCTGGGTACAGGCTGGGGCGTACAGTGAAGGGAACATGAGGAGAACACAATAAACAAACGATAGAACAGACACACAATAACGAGTAGTCACCAAGCAAAGGGTCAAACCGGGAGGTCACATCAAAGCCAAGGGAGCGAGCAGGGACGAGGTCAAACGAACAAACCGAAGTCAAAACCAGGAGGTAGCGCCATACAAAAGGATGAGACGGGGAACGTAGTTGAATACACAAGCCAAAGTCGAGTCAGTAATCACAGATGAGTAAATCGCAAACTCTGGACGGAAGACCAATCACAGGCAACCTGTGGCCAGTAGGCTGCCTGTTTAAATAGGCTTCCAGGTAGGTCACGTGACGTGGCCAGCGTCACGTGACCTAATACAAAGATTACTACAGCTGAGCGCTTGCTTCCCTGCCAGCACTCACAGGCCTTAGGTAGGTCACGTGACGTGGCCAGCGTCATGTGACCTAATTCATTAGAAAATTACAGGTGAGCGCTGGCTTCCTTGCCAGCGCTTAAAGGTCCCGCCTGCTCGTTGCCTAGGGGGTGGGGAGGACGCCGGCCGTGCAGAGACTGAATATGCGTTGGGTTCTCCCTGTCCCTGTTGTCATGGAGACGAGGACGGCAACCGTGTCCTCACTCCTGCACAACAGCGGGAGTCCGGCGGCGCTCCACAGAGGGAGCGCGCCGCTGGCTCCCCGTGACACAAGGTTTATTTGGTTGGCCACATGTGAAATTGAGATGGAAAATCTAAGGGTTCGGCCACGTGTAGCAGGTCGCAGTAGAAAACCTGAAGTGTACATGACCAAAATCCACAGTGGAAATGCTGCTGGTTTGCCATAGATTTTACCTTCTGCTTTGCAGAAGTCGGCAACAGAAATTCACACACTGTGGAATTAAAATCTTTTTCAGGCTGATTGCAAGGTTCTTCGATAGGATGAATAATGGGAAGTGCAGAAACATCCCTGCCCCCCATGACCACTACTAGTCATGTATCACTTCCAGAAAATGACTAATTTTGGCTCCACTTTTACCATCTTCCAACTTCAGATTTTTGAGATCCTCTGTTACAAACCTTCCCAGTGCTCACCATGCTAGACAATAGGGCGTTTACTATACATCGAGATCACACTTTCGAGATTTAAACCAACATTTGCTACCAGTGAATGGGAAACACGCACGCTACACAAGTGCCTTTGTTGTATGTAATCTGCCGCTCGCAACGTGGTGGTAGCATGAAACAGAAAAGCCCCTTGTTCTTTCTGTTGCCCCTTTAGCAAAAGTTGCAAAGGGCGGCTTAGAGGGAACACTTGTAGGGTATTAAGTCTCCATTCAAAGGGAGGAAACTGAAAGAAAGCAGAGGGTTTGATGTCGCCGGGAGTCACTGACTCTTTAACTTCTCTCCAACTGTTTTAGAGGTCACCATACATGAAAGAAATTGTGAACTTAGCTTGAGGAAGATTGGGTTAAATGACTGAATGAAGACCACATCCAAGAGTAAATAGTGGAAAACGTATGACTAACTAGAGAAGGACAAAAGTACTGGACACCTCACATTCCACCTTCAGCAGCTTTTATGACATCCCATTCTACATCCATAGGCAGTAATACGGAGTTAGTTCCCCCTTTGCTCTTCTAGGAAGTCTTTCTACAAGGCTTTGGAAGGTGTCTGTGGGAATTTTGGCCTGTTCATCCAGAAGAACATTCATGGGGTCAGATACTGATGTTGGACTAAAGGGTCTGGCCCACAATTTCCATTCTAGTTCATCCCAAAAGTGTTGGATGGGGTTGAGGTCAGGGCTCGGTGCAGTCAGTCAAGTTCTTCCACATCAAACGCCTATGTCTAGTGGAACAACGATAATGCTATGGGGATTAGGGCTGCAGCTAACGATTATTTTAGCAATCGAATACTCTAATAAGAAAAAATGAATTAATAGAATGTTTTCCTTTATAAAAACTCATCAGACCCCCTGCCATCAGTCCCCAACACCCTTTGTTTCCCCCCTGTGCGATCAGCCCAAGGGCATCGGTTCCCCCCAGTGCCATCAGCTCCACTATCCCCCAGTGTCATCAGTTTCCCCAGTGCCATCAGCTCACTCCACCCAGTGCCATCAGCTCTCCCCCACCCCAGTGCCATCAGCTCGCCTCTCTCCCACCCCAGTGCCATCAGCTCTCCCCATCCCAGTGCCTTCAGCTCTCTTCCACCCCAGTGCCTTCAGCTCCACACCCCCAGTGCTATCAGCTTTCTCCCACCCCAGTGCCTTCAGCTCCACTCCCCCAGTGCTATCAGCTCTCTCCCATCCAATGCCTTCAGCTCTCCCCACCCCAGTGCCATCAGCTCTCCCCCACCCCAGTGCCATCAGCTCTCTCCCACCCCAGTGCCATCAGCTCCACTCCCCCAGTTCCATCATCTCTCCCCCACCCTAATGCCATCAGCTCCACTCCCCAGTGCCATCAGCTCTCCCACACTCTAATGCCATCAGCTCTCTCCCACCCTAGTGCCATCAGCTCTCCCCACCCAGTGCCTTCAGCTTTCCCCACCAGAGCCATCAGCTCTCCCCATCCCATTGCCATCAGCTCTTCCCAACCCCAGTGCCATCAGCTCTCCCCATCCCATTGCCATCAGCTCTTCCCAACCCCAGTGCCATCAGCTCTCCCCATCCAGTGCCATCAGCTCTCCCCATCCCATTGCCATCAGCTCTTCCCAACCCCAGTGCCATCAGCTCTCCCCATCCCAGTGCCATCAGGTCTCCCCCTACCCCAGTGCCATCAGCTCTTCCCAACCCCAGAGCCATCAGCTCTCTCCCACCCCAGTGCCATCAGCTCTCCCCACAAAGTGCCATCGTCTCTCTCCCCCTTGTGTCATAGTCTCTGCTCCCCTTGTGCTATCTCTCCCCTAACGCAGGCCCACACTTCAGTTAAACCATGGACACATGGCCCATAAACGCCCAGCCTGCCCTCCTCCTGACATCCGGAGTGCACAGCGTCATTGGTTGCTATGACGCTGTGCAGTCCGGGATTACACCATGGGCAATTCTTGTCAGCATAGTCAATGTTAGGGTTTAAAAACCTTGCCCCTCTATACATACAGGGTGCTATACTTCACCCCTAACAGTCATAACACAACACAGTCTTGTCTGTTCTTGCCTAAAGGGGGACTAACATTATAACCCAATACATTGAATATGGTCAATGTCACCTTCTATGTGATCAATGCAACTTTGGGTAGATGAAAGCTTCTTCCTCCTGAGATGTTTGGGTGACTCTGGACAGATCACAGATGTTCTTTCCTCATGATACAGACACATGAGCTGACGACTTCTCGTTCTAATAAGTTCTTATCACAATGAAGTGGGCTCTGACGACCATATCTTGAAAGCTGAGGGAATTTTAGAGGGCCTATGCCGTTTAGACAATTTTGACCTCTTCTCGACACTCATATAGTATTGAAAGTATTGAGTATCATATTTATAGAAAACATTCTACAAACATATGGATGGAAAATTAGGTCTTAAGTCTCATGCAAATGTTGAGTTCCTATGGTACTATATTTTGGCCATGTGCTCCGTTACCTTTGTGTGGTGCTTTGTTGTAGTGGAACATACCTAGGTAAAGCAGCATGAGATGGGACATGCCATGATTGAGAAAAGACTTATTTGCTTCACAGTAATCACACCGGAGGCAGCAATATGGGTGCTCAGCAGTTATTATTTAGACAATCGGTGCTCGTTATGGAACCACACTGGGCTATGTAAAAGGAACCTTAGATTAGAGCTGTCCATGCACTCCAGATACATTGGGGGAAAAAAGTATTTAGTCAGCCACCAATTGTGCAAGTTCTCCCACTTAAAAAGATGAGGTCGGCCTGTAATTGACATCATAGGTAGACCTCAACTATGAGAGACAAAATGAGAAAACAAATCCAGAAAAATCCCATTGTTTGATTTTTAAAGAATTTATTTGCAAATTATGGTGGAAAATAAGTATTTGGTCAATAACAAAAGTTAATCTCAATACTTTGTTATATATCCTTTGTTGGCAATGACAGAGGTCAGACGTTTTCCATGCAGATCTCCTCTAGAGCAGTGATGTTTTGGGGCTGTCACTGGGCAATACAGACTTTCAACTCCCTCCAAATGTTTTCTATGGGGTTGAGATCTGGAGACTGGCTAGGCCACTCCAGGACCTTGAAATGCTTTTTACGAAGCCACTCCTTCGTTACCCTGGCGGTGTGCTTGGGATCATTGTCATGCTGAAAGACCTAGCCACATTTCATCTTCAATGCCCTTGCTGATGGAAGGAGGTTTGCACTTAAAATCTCACGATACATGGCCCCATTCATTCTTTCATGTACACGGATCAGTCGTCCTGGTCCCTTTGCAGAGAAGAAGCCCCAAAGGATGATGTTGCCACCCCCATGCTTCACAGTAGGTATGGTGTTCTTTGGATGGAACTCAGCATTCACTCTCCTCCAAACACGATGAGTTGTGTTTCTACCAAGCAGTTCTACTTTGATTTCATCTGACCATATGACATTCTCCCAATACTCTTCTGGAACATCCAAATGCTCTCTAGCAAACTTCAGACAAGCCCGGATATGTACTGGCTTAAGCAGGGGGACACGTCTGGCACTGCAGGATCTGAGTCCCTGGTGGTGTAGTGTGTTACTGACGGTAACCTTTGTTACGTTGGTCCCAGCTTTCTGCAGGTCATTCACTAGGTCCCCCTGTGTGGTTCTGGGATTTTTGCTCACAGTTCTTGTGATCATTTTGACCCCATTGGGTGAGATCTTGCGTGGAGCCCCTGATGGATGGAGATTATCAGTGGTCTTGTATGTCTTCCATTTTCTAATTATTGCTCCCACAGTTGATTTCTTCACACCAAGCTGCTTGCCTATTGCAGATTCAGTCTTCCCAGCCTGGTGCAGGTCTACAATTTTGTTTCTGGTGTCCTTTGACAGCTCTTTGGTCTTCACTATACACATTTTATGCGTGTTGGCCGAAGTTGACCATTCTGGTAACATACATAGTTTATAAGGCCGAAAAAAGACATCTGTCCATCCAGTTCGGCCTGTTTTCCTACAAGTTGATCCAGAGGAAGGCAAAAAACCCCTGTGAGGTAGAAGCCAATTTTCCCCACTTTAGGGAAATAAATTCCTTCCCGACTCCAATCAGACATCAGAATTACTCCCAGGATCAACGACCCCTCTCTAGTAACTATAACCTATAATATTGTTACCCTCCAGAAATACAACCAGGACCCTCTTGAACTCTTTTAGTGAACTTACCATCACCACCTCCTCAGGCAGAGAGTTCCATAGTCTTACTGCTCTTACCGTAAAGAATCCTCTTCTATGTTTGTGTACAAACCTTCTTTCCTCCAGACACAGAGGATGTCCCCTCGTCACAGTCACAGTCCTGGGGATAAATAGATGATGGGAGAGATCTCTGTACTGACCCCCTGATATATTTATACATAGTTATTAGATCTCCCCTCAGTCGTCTTTTTTCTAAAGTAAATAACCCTAATTTTGATAATCTTTCTGGGTCCTGTAGTCCACCCATTCCAGTTATGACTTTAGTTGCCCTCCTCTGAACCCTCTCCAGCTCTGCTATGTCTGCCTTGTTCACAGGAGCCCAGAACTGTACACAGTCCTCCATGTGTGGTCTGACTAGTGATGTGTAAAGTGGCAGGACTATGTTCTCATCACGGGCATCTATGCCTCTTTTGCTGCAACCCATTATCTTATTGGCCTTGGCAGCAGCTGTCTGACACTGGTTTCTACAGCTTAGTTTGCTGTTTACTAAAATTCCTAGGTCCTTTTCCATGTCAGAGTTACCCAATGCTTTACCATTTAGTATGTACTGGTGACTTGCATTATTCCTTCCCATATGCATAACCTTACATTTGTCAGTGTTAAACCTCATCTGCCACTTCTCTGCCCAAGCCTCCAGTCTATCCAGTTCCCTCTGTAGCAGTGCACTGTCCTCTTCTGTGTTAATTACTTTACACAGTTTAGTGTCATCTGCAAAAATTGAAATTTTACTGTGTAAGCCTTCTAAAAGATCATTAATAAATATATTGAAGAGAATAGGACCCAATACTGACCCCTGTGGTACCCCACTAGTGACAGTGACCCAACCTGAGTATGTACCGTTAATAACCACCCTCTGTTTTCTATCACTGAGCCAGTTACTTAGCCACATACAGACATTTTCTCCCAGGCCAAGCATTCTCATTTTATATACTAACCTTTTATGTGGTACAGTGTCAAATGCTTTGGAGAAGTCCAGATATACGACATCCATTGATTTTCCGCGGTCCAGTCTAGAACTTACCTCCTCATAGAAACTGATTAAATTGGTTTGACATGACCGATCCCTCATGAAGCCATGGTGATATGGAGTTATTTGCTTATTTTCATTGAGGTACTCCAAGATAGCATCTCTTAGAAAACCCTCAAACAGTTTAGCCACGACAGATGTTAAACTTACCGGCCTATAGTTCCCGGGCTCTGTTTTTAAACCCTTTTTGAATATTGGCACCACGTCTGACTCCCTGTCAGTATAGAGTCCTTAAATATCAGAAATAAGAGTCTGGCAATGACATTACTTAATTCTCTTAGGATACGGGGGTGTATGCCATCCGGTCCTGGCGATTTGTCTATTTTAATCTTTTTAAGGCGCAGCTCTACTTCTTCCTGGGTCAGACAAGGCATTTTTAATGGGGAATTTACTTTTATATTCTGCATTTCATCTGACAGTTTATTTTCCTCAGTGAATTCCTCATCGCTCTCTGCAACTCCCCCCTCATTACTCTGTAAGGGGCCGACACCTTCAGGTTTATACTTTTTACCATTTATATAATTAAAGAACATTTTAGGGTTAGTTTTACTCTCTTTGGCGATTAATCTCTCGGTCTCTAGTTTGGCTGCTTTTATGTGTCTTTTACATATTCTATTTTTTTTCTTATAGTTCTTCCTCGCTCCCCTCCTGTTTTAGTGATTTAAATGCTTTCTGTTTGTCATTTATTGCTTTCTTTACAGCTATATTTATCCACATTGTTTTTTTCTTGTTTCTTAACCTTTTATTCCCATAAGGTATGTACCTCTCACAATTAGATATTAGGATGCTTTTAAAAATCTCCCATTTTGTGGCTGTATTTTTATTTTTGAGGACTTTGTCCCAGTTAGTTAGGCCTATGGCCTCTCTTAGTTGACTAAATTTAGATTTTTTGAAGTTTGGTATTTTTGTTCCTCCCTGAAGAAACGCTCTTTTGAATGACAATTGGAAGGTTATTATATTATGGTCACTATTTCCCAGGTGTCCCCCAACCTGCACATCTGTTGTTCTGTCAGGTCTATTGGTTAATACTAAGTCCAGTATGGCCGTCCCTCTAGTCGGGTCCTGAACCAGTTGGGAAAGGTAATTGTCTTTGGTTATTGCCAAGAACCTGTTTCCTTTATGAGATGTACAGGTTTCAGTTTCCCAGTCTATATCTGGGTAGTTGAAATACTCCATAATAGCGACCTTATTATGATTTGCCGCCTCGTCTATTTAGTTTAGAAGTAGATTTTCTATGGGCTCTGGTATATTAGGTGGTTTATAATAAAGTCCTATTAGTATTTTATTATTGTTTTTGGCTCCATTTATTTCTACCCATAGTGACTCCACATCTTCATGTCCCTCACTTATATCTTCCCGCAGTGTGGGCTTTAGACAAGACTTTACATAAAGGCAGACTCCTCCCCCTCTCCGGTTTTGGCGATCTTTTCTAAACAGACTGTAACCCTGTACGTTGACTGCCCAGTCATAGGTATCATCCAGCTGATTGATTATCTGTCAGGAGTTTACCCAGCCAAGATACTAAAAAATGGCTGTGCTGGGAGGGTGGTCATGCTATCAACTCAAGCCCCGGCTGGTCAACCTATCAGTGAGGCTGGAAGCTGAGCCAATAGTTTTCTGGCTCAGCATCCAATCCCAGAGCTATAAATCTATCTATATCTAATAAAAATAAGAAGTGGGACACGGATTTAAGACTTCAGCCCAGTGACTGGCATTGCCTGTGATTTTGTTTGTGTCCTGGCTCCTGTGATTTGTGTTCCTCACCACTACTGCATTTAAACTGTTGGTAATCTGACTATGGTTTGTTTTCTTAATTAACCCCTCATCTGCTGATTGGATTTCTACTGATCCTCCTGGCATTATGACTGTGGTTTGTTTCTGGATTAACCCCTTTGCCTGCTGATTTGTCACTATTCATTTCTCTTGTGTTTTTTACCCTGCTTGTCTACTACCTTTGCCTATTCAGTCATTTTGGTAGGTCTGCTTCTAGCGAACATACTCCAATTTTCTGCTACCTTACCCCAAAGCCTAACCTGGGTCTCTAACAGCCAAGTCCAAACATCCCTGCTGGTGGCTCTGGTGAAGAACCTAGAGGTAGTCTTATATTCCTACCAACTGGAATGGTTGAGGAAGACTGGTAGCAATTTTGAGTTTGCTGGATCATAGTGTCTTCTGATAAATGATGGAGTACCAGAGCCTTCTGTTATATGATGTAGTACCGGAGTCTTCTGATATATGATGGAGTACTGGAGTCTTCTGATATATGATGGAGTACCGGAGTCTTCTGATATATGATGAAGTACTGAAGTCTTCTGATATATGATGAAGTACCGGTTTTATGCTGCATGTTGTAGGAAACAATTATCAGACATGTTGGATTTCATTAGTCTAATGACTCCTATAAACATTAGATGGTCTTCAAAATGATCAGGACTGGCCGACGTTCCTCTAATGTGTATTGATACTCTATGTAGAAGCACCGCTCTCAAGGATCATTCACCCATGTTCACAAGTGGCATCTCAGCACCTTCATGGAGTCATTTTAATGTAAAGTGGAACAGTGAAAGAACACCCATACAGTTCCTCCCACATAGTTAGTCCTATACGCTAACTACACAACTATACAATCAATACAAATCCATGTATATAACAAGCTAATATATGCAAATTGACAGACGCACATTGATAATCAGTCAGCATACCTGTAATTACCATCTATAATAAATAACATAACATGGTACAAAGTTATATTTCATCAAATTTACATAATTACCTAGTGGATCCGCTCATCTATACCTGGAAAACACAAGGACTGATGCCACAATACATAATAATTAAATACATTAAAGCAAGTGCCTGGATTGGAAAATTCAGTATAGGCATTGAGCTATTCAATAAAATGTATTTGTATAGCTGTTTGTTCTTTTCCTACTTTCTGTGTCCACTTCCGTAACATCTCAGAGGTGGTCGCACATGCTCAATTCCATCTTCAACTTCCACCATCTGGACCTACTGTTAGAAGTGCCTCGCTATGATGCTACACTGATCCTCCTATTAATTATGGTCCCTAGAACCCATATACAGCAGCACATGAGTCTAAAAAGAAGACTATAGAAGACTGACTGCTGGACTCCTCTGGTGCCACATACCTTGGGAAACTATATTGATCAGGTGGATGCAATTCAACCTAACCTATCAAGGGTTGCCCCTGATGACATTTAACCAGTATTGAAGGCCATAAAAGGGGGAAGTTTCCTTGAGGAAGAACACTGGTGTGGACAGAAGGAAGAGAAGGGGAGAAGATGCCACAAGGTCGGTTGGGAGAGAATTAAAGGGATTCTTCAGGAATTAAGAAAATGTAAATACTTAAATATTATTTATTATAAAATATATTCACAAATACCTTTCATTAGTTATAATGGCTCGTTTTGTCTGGGGAGCAATGATTAAGAGAAACAAAATGGCCGCCGTCCTATTAGTTCACACAAAACATGTCCTAATCACACAGCAGGACAAGGACAAGAGGTAAAGAATTGCCTCATCCTCTTCTCCTACTTGTCACGGGTTATGATCCTGAATACAGTTCGGTATGATCTTCAGCTGAACCCCTGTGGGAATGGAGATGATGAGTAGATGTGAAGTACAGAGAGGAGGGTGAAGTGTGACTAATGAGCAGCAGCTCTTGTATGCAGTCTCCATTACCACAGTCTGTCCATCCTCTCTGTACTTCATGTCTCCTCATGGACTATTCCCCAGAGATTCAACCAAAGATCTTATCACCTGTATTCAGGATCATAATCCCTGACAAGCAGAGCAGAGAGGAGGATGAGGCAGCTCTTTACCTCAGTGTTGTGAAGTAACTTGTCCTGCTGTGTGATTAGGACAGGTTTTGTGTGTACTAATAGGACGGCGGCCATTTTGTTTCCCCTGATGATTGCTCCCCAGACAAAACGAGCCATTATAACTAATGAAAAGGTATTTGCGAATATATTATTAATAAAGTAATATTTAAGTATTTTCATTTTCTAAATTCCCGGAGAACCCCTTTAAGCAAGTAGTGAACCAGAGAGTGATGAAGGTCATGGGAGACCGAAGAGAACCTGACAGAGGTCTGCATGCAGAGAAGAATGACAGAAAATCCCTAGATCCAGGTATGAAACCTTGTGGCATCAACCTCAAAGAAGACTGGGAGGCTGTAAAGGCTACCAAAGGGGCTTCAACAAAGTCTTGAGTAAGGGTAAGATTTATTTTTCTTTTCAAAAAAATTTGAGAAGATTCTGACGTTCTTCTTCTCACTTTCTCATTATGGGGATTGGAGGGCAGAATGATGGGAAAAAAAGTGAAAGACTTTCACTTTCCAAAAGCATTGTAGTTTTCAAGCGTAAAACAGCTTGGGTAGAAGGTCTCCTTTCATCATCTATATGACAGCTCTCTGCTTGGCCACAACATTACAGTGTAATTTTCAGAAGCCACTCAGAACTCTGCACCAGAATTGTGACAGGCCATCATTTCATATTCCAGAATCCCTCACCCCTGGGTAGTACTGTACTTCAACCCGAAATTTGCCACAAGTACTAAAACAGAAAAAGACAAAAACGAAAAAAGAGAAGATGACTGTAACAGAAGACACGAGATGTTCCTGTGGTGCGTAAAGCTTGGTGTTTTATAGAAAACCTTTTTTAGAAAAAGGAAATGATGGGGTATGAAATAGACCGTCTAAATATAGATGTTCTAAGCCTTGCGTGTAAAGATCATTACTAACACAGTCTTTGTGTGGGTAATGGGAGAGGTTGCTGAGCTGTTCGGAAGTTCAACAACCATCGTGGGTCATCATACAGTAAAAGGGTACCAGAGCAAGAATTAACACAACTCCCCTGCTTCTTTGTCTAAAAGTGAAGAGGCCTGTGACCCTCAAGTCACATCACCCTGTCCTCATTTGTAATTGTGCAGCAAGCCGCAGGAGAGAGGAGGATAGGAGTGATAGTATCAAGTACACTCCATTACTTCCCTGGACCATGCTTTCCCTTAGGGGAACACTCTGGTTCTGAGTTCTCCTGCCTGTGATGGTTTAAGGTGCCCTCGTTGTTGGTGGTTTGAGATGCAAGCAGGGCGATTCTAGCTCTTCTGCTGCCTGAGCAAAAATTTTAAATGGCCCCCCCTCCCATTAAAGGGTTTGTGTCATCTGGACAATGGGGCATACGCTAGTACATGCCCCATTGTCTAATAGGTGCAGGTCCCACCGCTGGACCCACATCTGAATCCAGAACGTAGCCCCGAAAGTGAAAGAGGGCGCACTGCATGCGCAGCCGCCGTCCATTCATTTCTATGGGGCCGGCGAAAATAGCCGAGTGCTGGTCTCAGGCTATTTTGTCGCTCCATAGAATGAATGGATGGGCCCACATGCGTGGTACGCTCCCATTCACTTCTATGGGGAGCTGGCTTGGTGGTGCCGACCGGAGTTCCTCCACCCATCACCTTGCAGGGCTCCTTCTAAATACAGGTTCGGGTCCCAGTGGGTCCCATGTAAAACCACAGATAACACTAGGTAGATCATTGTGGTAGGTTACCTGCGTCCTTAGTGTTCCCTGTGCCTCTCCCGTGGACTCCATCTGCGTGGTGCTGCCTCTCTTCCCACTTCTTCTCAGGGTCAGTTCTTAGCATGCACGGACTAGCAGTTGGTACAGAAAGCACTATTCCATAGTTCTTCAGATGATACAGCAGTTACAGGGGATTAATAGACCAAGGTGTCTCCTGCTAGCAATTATCCTCACACTGCACTTCTCCAACTTCTCCAGGCATGGGGTATAAACCTCTATTTTGAGCAATGCAACCAAAGGGCGACCCTAAGTTTCAGATTAGCTCTACACTTTTTTTGAACAGTTTGCAAGTCCAAAATGTCCATGCAGGATGAGGAATCTTATTTTGCCAGGTGTTCAGAAGAAAACTCCTGAACACCTGCAATGGAGACTTAGTGGTCTCGTATGACAGCAATTCTTAGCTCTACACTTTTCAATTTATCTGTCCTGTTTTGTGAAAAATAAAATTATTTTTCTGGATCAGCTCTGTTGATACCTTTTCCAGGCTGGCTTTATGTCACCACGTGATCACTCCTCTCCCAATGACTCAAAATAACCGATTCTGCTCTCTGAACTGGTCTAACTCCTCCTCTCTATACAGA